>JANHGL010019740.1:0-41541 GCA_024611195.1 Ceyx melanurus
GCAAACAGAGACAAAAACCCAAAGCAATCAGGGCTAACAGGTCATACTGTGCTCTCTGTTAAACACCGGTCAGAAGGTTCTCTCATCCTCGTGTGGTGTTTGAACAGGGAGGATGGTTTGTGGTTTGTTCTGCAGCCCTCCACACTGTGTGACACATGCAAAACTACAGCAAGGTGCAAACCAGACCTCTCTTTACTTGAAATAAACTACCCAAATATTCTTTTCAGAGATGCTGCACACTTTTGCTAAGTCTGTCAGGGGACATCTGGGGCCCAGAGGATGCGGGGCACCTTTCATTACCAGACAAGATTCCCAGATATAATTTATCTAAGTTTTTAATTGTATTTAATTGCTAGAACACCCCATTTACAGCCCATTGAAAGCTGTTCCACCTGCAGAAGCCTCACCTGTACACGACAGCAGGGATACGCTTCCAGGACCGAAAGCTTGCCACGCTCTCTAGCTCTTTGTCCGTGATCCAGGCAGGAACTATGATTTCCTGGGGGTAACTACCACAGAGCCTGCGAGGTAAAGTGGTGCAAAGGATTGAAGGTAAGCCACATACAGCAGTTACTCCCCAGACAACACACACAAATAAACAGGATGAGTAACTTGCCAGCTGTTCAAACTCCCATTCTATCAATTCCTGTTTGTATAGGAATAAAATCCTTTGCACCTACAAAAGCACGGTGAACACTGATGTGCATAAAGGCATTTCAAAAGTAGAAGATTCCAGCTTGTGTTTACTTGGGAGATTCACATGGAGGTGATTTTTAGAAAAAATAGGACCACAGAAAAGAAATTCCACATGGCTCCGTGCTAAAGAATTAGCCACTGGATTTCTGGGTCACAAAACACAGCAGCAGAGCCACCCTGGGATACCGCATTCAAGACAGAAATCTTGTGGAGAAGGTATATTGGCTCATCAACCCTCAGGAATCTGAGCACACCAGCTTAAGCTGGACTGGCTAACTGGAACCTTCTTTCACTAGAGGCACCTCCCAGTCCATGATTTCACTAATAAAGCCCCAACTGCCAGTGAGAGCAGCATGAGCAGGCAGCGGGGACTGCCACATACCACTGAACTGAAAACTACCTCATCCCCAGTTCAGCCCCTCAAAGGGATATATTTACTGCACAAGGACAGGCAGGAGCAAGTGTCTCAGACTGTTCTGTTCTGAAAAATATATTAATTATCCTGAAAAAGTGCTCTTTTCTCCAGTGCTGGCCACCAGAAAGGAAAGGAGTAGTTTGTGTCATTCTGCTTCTTTATGACAAAGCTTTCATTTTCCTTTTTCTTTAGTATTAAATAGGTAAGGAATAACTATTTTTCCTTCCCCAGACTTCTAGAGACCAAGACAGACATTCTTCTTGCAGAGACACCAATTACCAGCTGCAAGTCACCACCCTGCAGAGACAGAGTAATGAATCATGTTTCACCACCAAGTGTTACTGCTGGGTTTGCTCTGAACTGGATTGGGCATCAGCCAGTGAGCCCTGTCCTCCCAACCTCCCGCCTCTGCTCCAGCAGTGACAGGAGAGCACATCTGTCCACCATTTCAGGACCACAGAAATTGGATGCTCTTATTTTCAGGATTTCCAAGTTTAACTCTTCCAAATAATTTTTTTATTTTTTTTTTAAAGTACAAGTTTCTCTCGCAAGTTAGAGAATAAGACACAATTAAAACAAATGTTTTTTTAAAGGTCAACCTGCTCATTTAAGGCTTCCCTTTCTTCCACTGCAATGCTTATTCTCTAAAAGATCCTCCAGCAAGCACACAAAAATCTGCTATTTCTAAGCTGTATAACGCTAGCAGTTCAAATATTAATTAAGAATTTAAAAGTAGATTTTTTTTTCTATAAACCAACAACAACAAGAAAATATCATAATTCTAATTGTCCCCTATTAAGAACTGTAGAAGCTGGAAGGAGTTCCAGTAATCTGCTATAACAAAGTTGGTGGTTTGTGATGCCATTTGGCTGTGAATCAGCAGCCCACATAACTTACTTGTACTTCTCATTGATGTTGGAAATCCTCCAGGCATTGTTCATATCAAACCCCATCCGCTCCACTTCATTTTTAAACCTTGAAGTTACATGTTCTCCTGGGTATCAAAAGCAGAGACAGAAAATAAATGTGAAAAAATGAAGATTCCTGCCTTTTAACATAGTTAAGGGAAAAACATCACCCTGCTTACACTTCTAATAACTGAAAAGAGAAAGGAACAGTCCAAAAGCACCATCTACACTTCACAACCCTCTTTTGACAATCCTTAATCAGGGGAAGCACAGCTTGTACTGACAGCTCTCCCTGGTCACCTCTCCAGGCACATCAAAGTTCATCAAGGACATCTTCTCTGAAATGACCAGCTCCTCTACATTCATGTAAGAAACAATAACCCTGTAGATGGAAACCCAGCACATCAGCAAAAGCCATTCAGCTCCATCAGCAGGCTCAGCAGGAAAACACTAATTGTTCTCTTCTGAAGCTCAGTGGAGCTTTTTATCAATGAGAATCACAGAATGGCAGGGGTTGGAAGGGACCTCTGGAAAGCATCAAATCCAACTCCCCTGACAGAGCAGGGTCACTCAGGGCAGACCACACAGGAACAGATCAAGGTGGGTTTTCAAGGTCTCCAGAGAAGGAGACTCCACAACCTCTCTGGGCAGCCTGTGTCAGGCTCTCTCACCCTCACAGTAAAGAAGTTCCTCCTCATGTTCAGGTGAAGCTTCCTGTGTTTCAGTTTGTGACCATTGCCTCTTGTCCTGTCCCAGGGCACCGCTGACAAGAGCCTGGCCCCTTCTCCTTGACACCCACCCTGCAGATATTTGTAAACATTGATCAGATCCCCTCTCAGGCTTCACAGGCTGAACAGCCCCAGTGCTCTCAGCCTTTCCTCAGCAGAGAGATGTTCCAGTCCATCATCTTTGTAGCCTCTCAGACTCCCTCCAGTATTTCCCTGTCTCTCTTGATTTGGGAAGCCCAGAAGTGGACACAATACTCCAGAGATGGCTTTACTAGTGCAGAGCAGCGGGGGAGAAGAACCTTCCTCGACCTGCTGGCCGCACTCTTCTGAATGCCCCCAGGTTACAATGGCCTTCCTGGTCATGAGGGCATAATGCTGTTCCATGGATACCTTACTGTCCAACGGGTCCAAGAAGAATATGTAGCTCTGGTCCGACTGATAAGTGAAAGGGTAACATATGGAATGTTGTCTGGAACCTGGGCAAGCTCCATTTAGTTTGTAACTTCAGCCACAGGTTTCCTGTATGACCTTAGGCAAGCCCTGCAATTTCCCCATTCAGATGTCCATCTCTAAACTGGACATTATTCCTCCACAAGTCATGTGGAGATATAAAATGCATAAAAGAACTTTTGATAGCAGTATCAGTCACAAGATCCTCACATATTTCTGGATTAGTATATTAAAGAAGTGGAATGAGCTCCATTTATTTCCTAGATTTTAGAAGAATCAAAATACAATTGGAAAAAATGGCAATAAAGAGCAATTATTCTGATGGGCAGAAATTCTAGAGAATTAGAAGATGCTCAATTAACACGTAGATGAGAATAATGTACAAGATTTCCAGGTTCAGAGAGCTGAGAAATGTGATCAGTTCAATGAGCATGCAACCAACACTAGATCAAATGATTCTATCAGTCTGTTGCTTGTCTCTTTAGATTACTGTATCTTTACATTGTGGGCAGAGCATTTCCCAGTGTGCGGGGGAAATCTGCTGAAAAAATTAACTGTTTATCTTTTCATAATATATTTCAGAAACCCCTTGAGCATTTCAATACCTATGTGTGGATACATATTCATCTCACAGATGTAAATGTAAAGATGTCTGATACTATTTTTTATGTGACATTAGAGAACAGTTAGAGATGGAGAAATAAAGAGCAGCCTAACTTCAGGACTTAATTGACCATGTAAGAAAAGTTCTAATGTTACTTGTTCCGCTCAAAAGGGTCCTTTGCATCTCTAGCAGTGCTTGACAATACAGACAATGTGCAAGAGATCTGAGTAATGAGATTGGTTTCCTTGTGCTTTCTGAAAGGTAAAATGTGAGAATGACACTGTGCAAAAGGAGAATATTCACTCTGAGGCACATGGTGGTAAAAATCTATGGTCCCGACTGACCTTTGACTCTTATTCCCTTTCCATCACCTCACTAGTCCAACAGTCCAATGGAAAAGCAGCAGTTGTGTCTCCTGTGCCACATGCTTTCTGCAACAGGCTGGTCCCAGTACTTCACAGGCACTATGATGCTGCTCTCCCTTCCTTATGGCTGGATCATTTAGCCTGGAGTTTGCCAGCAATTTCTCATTTCTCACCTCAACTCTGCAGGAGCTTCAAGTTGTTACCTTCCAGCCATCGACACAAACCCATCCCTGTGGGTGGCAGCTCTGGGAGGAGCGCTATGATCCTTTGGCAAGTGCAGAGGTGGAACTGGAAGAGTACATTCCAGGCAGACAGCCATCTCTGTCATGTTCTTCCTTTGCAGGGACTTTGGCTTTTAAAAAACCCTGACCTTTTCTTGGCTCTTGCAGCACTGAGGATGGGCTTTATTAGGAGCTGCTTTGAGGAATGGCCACTATAACTCGTGCTACATCCTTAAGGGGTTTTCTGGACACTGGAAATAACCCCCAGTGATCACTGCTGCACACTGCTAGTGGGTTTTAAGAGAAACAGGCAAAACTACAGGAAAATAAACTATTCTGTTTGATTTCTCCCTCTTAATTATTCAGCTACCATGCTTGTGAAATCCCCTGAGAAATAAAACCCAAGCCTTGGCATTTTGTCTGCTCCTCCTGAAATGTTGGTATTTTAAGAGGCACTTTGAGCCAAGAGGGAGAAGATTTTTCAAAGCATCCCAAACAACTCCCTAAGCAGAGAAAAGAGCAAGCTATACATCTGGTGGACTCATGCCTCCTGACTACAAAAGCTGGTCGTGTGAGCCACAGCTCTTCTCCTCCATGACATACATTGCTAACAACTTAAGCTGTTGAGGTTTTTTTCCCCCTAGAAGTTGATAATTACATAGGTTTTTAAGTAATTTAGTCTTTTTGTACATAGATAATTGAGTAAATTTTTGGCTCCCTGGATGTAAAAAAAAAATTACAATGTTGTGGGATTAACTTCTTCAGTTACATTCCCATTGATTTATTTCAACTCTAATCCAACTCTTCCAAGGAGAGTATCTCCAGCAGAAATAAACAAGCTACAGGGAAAAAACCAGTTGCTACATTAAAGAAAATTATTTAGTAGACACCTACAAGGAAAAAATAGGATTGCTAAAAGTTAATAAAAAGACAAATGCTGCTTCTTATTCTAACACAGTGTTAGTTGGAAGCCCATCTTCAGTAAGGAAAAGAAATACCAAGATGCTTAGCAAGACATCTGCGTGTCTCCACACACCTGGGCGACACAGATCCCCGTGCTGCTCCTTCTCACTCGCGTACACCTCCATACACCAGGCGTGGTAGGCAAAGGAGAAGAGATCCTCTATCTTGGAAGGAGGGCGGATGGCATTGTTCAGTCGCTTCAGCCAATCCTGACACTGCTCAAAAGTGGAGAACTGACACCTGTCCCAGAAACAAACATCCATCTGTTAACTTGCAGCAAAAGAGGCCAGACTACGAGAGCTGACGGGCTGGCTGTGGAAACTGTGAAAGCAAAAAGTGAGAACTGGTATCTGAGAACTTGGTTCTGCTTCTCTGGACGTTCTAATGGATGGTGAACATGAAACTTTGCATGTTAGTAAAGAAACACACACTTAAGAAGTCAGAAGGAAGTATAAGCAGGACAGCAGGGTTCTGAGACCAAAGAAAGCAGCAGTTGCCCTACTGAACAAGGGAGCTGTGTACGCAGATGTTTACTATAAAACCAAGTGTCACCACGTTCAGGCTGCAGCTTTCCCACTGCCAAAGGTAGGAGTGTGTTCCAGAGACCTGCTGACTGGTGGTCTCGGATGGAAAGGCACAAAACAATCACATACGTGATAACGGATATGCATTCCCCTAAACCACAGTTTTCATCAGACATCAGAGAACCACCCATTTGATTAGCACGCTTCCTTTGAGAACAGGGAAGGTGAACTCCAGTACCAGAGATCTTCTCTTAATCTTCTAGGCTCAGATTCTCTTTCTGGCCTTGGTGGGAAACACAATGTTTTTGCAACATTAGGGACTAACAACAACTAGTAAGAACAGTCCCTGGGCAGAGGAAGCTGATCTTCAAAGCAGTACATTAAAATTACATTATCTTGTCTCTTCAAAGAGGATTCCTGAACCCTTTAAGAATAAAAGGGTGGAAATAAAATCAGTGACTCATTTTGCTCTGACAGATTTTGTCAAGATTTTATAGTTATAAAATATTCACCAAGTATTTCTAGTCAGCTCTGTCTGGGTTCTACTGCATTCATGGCTGCTGATAACATCTCTGTTCTCTAAGGGCAGGATTTATTACCTCTACCTGCAAATATCTCAAAGTCAGTCAGTGGAAGGAATGAGCCACGTCCGACTCCCAGTACGTGTCTCAATAGCTGTGAGGAGTTGCAGCCTGGAGGTGTTTATTGCCCAGCACCGACTATAAAGCAAGTGGAGATTACCAGTTTAAACTGGGTAATTCTCCATTAAATATCAACTGTCAGACAAGAGGCATCTCACCCTAAATATTCCATTTTCTTTCAAAATCTTTTAAAGTCAGTGGTGCAAATAACAAGTACAAACTTCACTTGAGCCCTTCTATTCAATATAGAAACTACTTTGCTCATGTAGAACATGAACATGTTCTAAATCTGGTGTCTCAGCTCTGTATTTCCTGACCTCCAGCAGCCAGTGTCACCAAGGACTGATTCTCAGACATGCAATTTTCAAGGGAAATTCATAAGGAAGGGCATACATACAAATAATTTGCATTCACTCTACAATTGATGAGAACTAACAAATTAATGTAGAGAAGAAGGGTAACTTTTTTAAATGTCAAGAGCTACAACTTAAGAGGAAGTTAAATATTTAATTCAAATTAAACTAAATATTACCTCTAAAGTAAAATCAGGTCTCATCAAATCACAGCAGTTCAGGAAGCAGCTGGCCTGTTAAACATTCTGAATGCTCAGCAATGACTGGGGCTCATTTCATTATACAAAAGGTACTGCCAGCAAACATTTAATCAGAAAGAAATGTTCCTTTCTTGTTAATTAAAGTTTCTAGATCAAAATTAATTTCTGCAGCAGCGAAGTAGGAAAGAGCTGTATGCTCAGGCTCAGAGACTACTGGGGCAGACTCTGAAGTCTGCTAAAGGACAGACATAAATACTCCCTTCCATATCCACTTTGCTGGGGTGCAGACCAGGCTTTAACTTATTCCTTCACTTTCTTTCCCAGCATTTTAAGGACAAGAACTGCACCTCAGCTCTGTTAAAACCAGTGTGGCTGTTGCAGCCCAAACAGAAGGTTTCACTGCAACTGAACAAGTCTGTATCTTCACTCTCCAAACCCCAAAGCTGGGTTAAACACTGGTCCAAGAAGCATTTTGATGGTTTTATCTAGTTCTAGATCTTCTGACTACTTGAAGCAGTAAGTTATGACTCCATTGCAAGGCAGGAAAAACACAGTGAGACCAAAATTAATTTCAGAATAAAATCAAGATCAGCCACTTAGGCTCAGACTAAGGCTTGCTGCTATACTACAACAAGCAGAAATACAGACATGGTTATCACATGCAATTCACACAAGCAAAAAAGTCCTTGGAGGGAAAGCAAGTCCACTAAGAAAAAAAACCACTCTTTAAAACATTCAGCCTCTTCATACCTTATAACCTTGCAGTCTTTGCATGTCAAGTGGAGCTGGAATATATCACGGCACTCAACACTTTCTATGAGCTGCAACGGAACCTGCAATTAGAAAAAGGGGATCCTTCTATTACAAACAGCACTAACCCTTGAAATCCTTTATATCTCTTATATTTTCTTTTTTACAGGACTACATGGAGTCTGAGAAGAGAGTGAAAGCCAAAGAAAAGCAATTGCAAGGACTCTGAAACATGGTGGCATTCATCAGGATTTTCGCTCCCACAGCAGGATGGTCCTGCCAGGCTCACGGGAACATGGGAAGGCAGCAGAAAGCCACCAGCTCCTCTCTCCTGGAAGCATCTCTCTTATAGGTCCAGATTTAGGGGTCTGGGGAATATAATTCCAGCTATTAGAATTCAAAAATGAACTGCTAAGCTCCCTCTCAACAGATTGCTGTAGTCAAGCCAGTTGTTATGTGGAAACAGCCCGTATTTCCTCTTCAGGGAAACCCATCTGGCCTGTTTAGCTCAACACTCAAAGGAGTCATATTCAGAGCAATAATGCTGAATCTTTTGTTTTGAAAGGTACAGTTCCATGCACTTGTGTTTTACAGCACATGGAACTCACAGTGACTTGACCGGGCAAAACATGTAAGCACATGCAAGTACCTTTAGAGATAAGAAACCACCACAAGATAAAAATTTGAGTTTTCATTAGTATTTTTGGACCTTTTCCTGAGACAAGCAAACATACATTATTATCTTGGTATGATAACAATTTTTATTCATTTATCTCACATGTAACTGTCTGTGTTCCAAACCCAGAGAATTTAGCTAAGCCCTGTAACAAACACAAAGATTAAAGCTACCTGAATTGTTTATTCAGATTATGTTGAACACTGAACAAGGCAACAAAACCTCTGCCATTGGATCCTTCAATACAAAGGCTACGGGAGAAACATTCAAATCCTCTGCTGCCTTCTCTGGTATCAGAAGAGTAGGATCTTGCAGTTCAAATTTGGGGTTTTTTTCTTTTCCACCCCAACACATTATTGAACTCTACCATTGACTCACATGGCACCAACATGGAAAGTAAAGAATCTCACTCCAAATAACTGACTTAAGAGTCTAAAAGACTTTTTTTTTTTAGTCAAATGCTGCTTTGTCAATAATTTTTTTTCCTCTCCAAACCTTCTTTTATTGCATTTCTTCTCATGTCCATCTTCATTAAGTTCACCTTGCTTCCTCCTTCCAGCAGCCTGCTTCTGGCTCCTCTTCCTCCCATCTGCACTCTAATGACATACTAAGTATTCTTCTACTCCTGCATTATTTTTAATCTCCTTCTTTCAAAGTCACTCTCTGTTCTATGCCCTTTCAATCTGCGCTCTGCTCAACAGCCATTCTTTCTGCTCTTGACAGTCTACATGCAGCTCACCATCTATTTCCTTCCAATCTGCTGGGTTTTCTTCAGAGTAACCTTCATATCAATCTTAGCAATTTTCTTTTCCGGTCATAAAAAAAAAAAACACCAAAATCTGTTCCTGATCCTGTTACACTTTCAATCTCCTGCTTGGCCATTATTCTTCCCCCAGGAAAACTATATAAAATTATCTGCCCTCCTTCCCTGTTCTTCCCAGCTGATAACCTCCCACTGTTGCTGGGAGGTTTTCCAGGCTGCTGTATGTGGCGACTCAGACACACAGAGCAGAATTTGCTCTTGAAGGAGCCACCCACTCCATCTGCAGGCACTCTACCCTATAGCAACAGCTACTGAACCAAACAGGGGGAGAAGCAACCAGCTATGCTTTTGTAAGAAGAAAGATTCATTGTTATCCGAGGTCAATCACATCACATTGTAGAGAGAGCAGAGCATCATGCTCTTGTGGTGTCTGTCTTTTGACTGTCTCTTTTAACTACTGGAACCATCTGTTACCTAACAGCAATACAAGAGCTATTTACACAAATCTCCCTCTGCAGTTAGAAAAAGCACAAGTTATGTTTCCACTGCTGAAAACAACCCATCCCGTGGCTCAGGCCTTGACCAGCGGCAGACCAAGGCCAGGCTGCTCTGCACCAGCTCTTCACCAGTCCCTCTGCTACACACTCTACCCTGCACTCCATCAGCCCCTGTCTCTCCAGGACACCACATGGCACCAGGGCCATGAGCTCTAATTGGTGCTTTCGTCTCGTTTCCTCAGATAGGAGCCTGAAATGCTGTCAGGGTTCTGCTACAGACTGGTTACTTCAATCAGCACAGGCCAAGGCTATGTGGTCTGTGTCCCATGGCTTGGCACGGTGACATCTGGAGGATGCAAGGTTGGCTCAGAAGGTCTTCAAGGAAGGACCCTCCTCAGCGAGGGGAGGCGAATCCCCCAAGGGTGCAATCTTCTACAAGCTACAAGTACCCAAAGCAAATTTTGCTTTTAATTACAACTCGTTACACTAAGCTTTTGTCTTGAAGACAAGCATGCAGTTCCCCCTCTGCTTTCACAATTCATGGGAATGCAGAGGGAACAACTCTGAGCATCAGGACCTGAGAACAATCCAAGGACTAAGCTGCTGTTCAGCACAGCAAAGCCACAACGCTGCTGCGTACAGCAGGAAGACAGCACAGCAATCATTGTGCCATCAAAGGCCACACGAGGGAAAGCTGCTACTAAAACTCATCTCATTATCAAAACTCATCTTCCCAGCATGACATTCTTTTGTTGTTTGGTTTTTTTTTTTCCTGTGTCCAAAATCTACCATTTGAAAGAGGCTACATCCAAGTCCAGGGTTTCATAAACTACACTACCATTTTAATTCTCCCATAAATGCAATTGGCTTACAGGGAGAAAAGTGTTTAGACAGAAACACCAGCTGCAAGGTTGGAAATTTTCTTAAGGAAAACCAACCAATAGAGATCAGCCTGGGAACCAGACTCCCCCCTGTGTGCTGAGAGACCACTGTTGAGTCTGCATATTTATCCCATGGATCAGTCTAAGTCAACACTTTTGAATGTCATAATCCCTCCAATTTATACACGGTCTGCTGGATCTTTTGGGGTTTGGTTTGTTGGGGTTTTTTTTTGCATTTAAAACACCATGTTGCTCTTACTACCATCATCTAGGAAATCATCTGTGGAAAAGCTTTATGCATGGAGCTGTTTTCTGCAGTGTTGCAATGTGATCACTGTCAACTTGTATGTGTGCTTATTTTCAAGGAGTGGTGCAGCAGGTGACCCAGCAGCCCTGTGCTACTCACTGAGCTTGCACTAGCAGCGTTGCTGCAGCCACTCCATTGAGCTGTAAACAAGGGAACAGTGAGGGAAAAACCACAAAGACCAGAAATCCATTTTTAACTGGATTCCATTTCCATTTTTTAATAATCCGAGGGCTGGAACCCCTCTCTGGAAGGCCAGGGTGGGAAAGCTGGGGGTGTTCAGCCTGGAGAGAAGACTCCAGGGAGACTTTCTTGGGGCCTTTCAGGACTTCAAGGGGCCTGTCAGAAAGATGGAGACAGAGTTCTGATCAGTGCCTGGATGGGACAAGAGGTGATGGATTTAAACTAAAAGAGTGAGATTTAGACTGGAGAGATGTTAAGTGTGGTGAGAGCCCATCCCAGGCTGCCCAGAGAGGTCACTCCCCCATCTCTGACACCATTGCGGGTGAGGTTATCCTGAGCTCTGAGCAACCTGCTCTAGTTGCAGATGTCCGTGCTCCCTGAAGGGGGGCTGGACCAGATGAGCTTTAAAGGTCTCTTTCAACACAAACCAGTCTATGATTCCTACATATAGTTGCCTTTCCTAAAGGGCAAGTAACTGATCTGGAGGACCACTTCTACCATGGGAATATCCCACCTACTTCCAGGAGTTGTCTGCACAGAACAGCTACACATTCAGACCCAGGGAATGAAACTGTTTTACATATACCGTCATACTGGTATCTGCTAATAATCCTCTTTCTTACACAGAAGTACTTCTCTCCATTGAGGTGACAAGGGTCACTAGTGTGGCTGGACTTAGCCAGGACAGTGATTCTTATTAATATCATACAAAATGTCACATGTAACATCCTATCAACTCTGTATGGTTCACAGATGATATTACAACTACCAAGACCAGTGTATGTTGGCCTGCTGTAAATGCCCATTCCATTTCTGTCCGTGATCACGAGTAGCTGGCTAGTGAAGAACTTTTAAGAACAGCTAGTCAGAGTAAAGCTGAGTTTCTGTAAAGAAACACATGGGCATCTCAAGATGAGGCCCAATTCACAGATCTCTGAGGTAAATGACTGTGCTCCTACTATCCAACCTCATGGAACTTCTGCAACTGGACCTACTTGTACCTTTTGAAGCTCCAAGCAGGACATGAATCTTGCTTAGGTGCTCCAACAGCCCTTTGGAAGACCTTTTATTTCTCAACCAAGTATATACAGAGCTTAGGGAGAAGAAATGGGTGCCACAGCCAGCTGCAAAGAGAATATCAGAGTTGAGGGATGTGAAGTTTCATTTCAGATTTTCAGGGGTTCCAGGTCATCTTTTGACGTCTGAATCAAAAAAAAAGTATCTATTGTCCCCCCCAAACTGTGATTTTAACATTGTAAAGCTATTTTAAGGTTGGTGGTAATGAAAAAAGGCAGGATGACCACACTTTGATCATAAATTCTCTTATCTGGACTGAGTTCTGTATTACCAGAGTAGCTCGATTAACACTTACATTCACAACAGACTCCTTGAATTTGATGTGAAGCCTGTAATTAGAAAGGGCAATGATGGCATCCTCTGCTCGTCCCACATACTCCGTGCTCTCACCATGAAGTTCGATGAATGGCACCTTCGAAACAGGAAGAAAAGTATTTTCAGAAACCGGTTACCAAACTATATATCCCTTCTGGAAGAACAGACTCCAGCACACAACGCCCTAATAGCAGAATGGAACACTGCTGGGAATTCAAGCCTAGCTGTTGCTAAGAAGGAAAGTCCTAAGGTTGGTTCAGAGGGTTTGGAGCCTTTTTACAAAATGATCCCTCATTTTCTCTCCATTTTCCAGGAGTAAGTGCTTGGTCAGGGAAAACAAGGAATAAGGATTTTTTATGAAAATCTAAGCAGAATGTCCTCACATCTTGGCAAGCAGTCTGATCTACCCCTTGATTTATGCCTTCGCTCCTGTCTTTGATGGAGCGTGGTGTTTCCATGATGTTATTAAATTCATCCTAAAGGAGGCAAAATTTACAAGATTAATAATCTGCTATGATATTGGTCTAGCTCAGACTGGGCATCTAAATGTTACACAGCTGAAGCTGGTTGGACAAACTGTACTTTTCATATTTCTCATGGCAATTAGTAACTGAACAACATGCTGGGTTTATGAAGTTAGAAAACCTGCAGTTGTGTTACACTGCACATAAAAAAATACAGCTGTTTAATTTAAAATGTGACTTAAGCCCAATGTAGCTGAGCTGGGTGAAAAGTGTAAAAGCTTGGCTTGAAAATAATCTGGTTATGCACCAACAGGTTAAATCAATTAAAAATATATTCTATTAAAATGAAACTACCTCTTTAGGTGATATAGGAGTGTCTACATGGAGAAATCATTTGAATTAAACTGATTTCAAAAGAAATCGTAGAAAATTAAGAAACAACAACATAAAAATACTCATTTTGTAGAACACAGGATTTTTGGCTTCTCAGCAATGGTAGTATTTAACTAGCTTAGTGTTATTAAAACAAAACCAAACAAAACCAAAGAGTTCTAAACCTGGTGTGTTCCTTCATCAGGATCCCATGGGGGACCAACCTTTGATTCTCAGAGGTGCCTTTTGGGCAGGGGGACTTGATTCTAGAGTGAGGTGAACCATTGACTATTAAACTGCTGGATTATCTGGGCTGGCAGAATTGGTGCAAAAGGCTGCCTGCATGCAAGCCATGAATAAATGGGGGGGAAGGGTATTCCTCTTGCTGCTCCAGTTGACCCAGTCTGCCCTAAGCCACTGATCAGAGGTCTACCCCACTGTAGAAATGTATTTGCAAAGCCTATAAGAAAAGACTGCACAGATGACTGACCATTAGACTTGTCACACCAATCAGCAACAACAGAAGACCTGCCATATGAAGAAAGGCTGAGAAAACTGGGTTTGTTCAGCCTTGAGAAGACAAGGCTCAGGGGAGACATTATTACTATGTCCCAACCCATAAAAGATGGCTGCCAAGGAGATGAAGACTCCCTTTTTACAAGGAGTCTCAACTGTGTTCAACTGGAAAGGAAAATTCTATATGAGAGGCCACAAAACACCCAGGTCACCCAGAGATACTGTGATGATAACTGGCAAGGAGCAGCGTGGTGATTACCTGAAGATTCTCATCCTCTCGGATCAGCTGCTTCCTGGGAAAAATCTGATTAGCCTGGATGCATTCAAGGCTGTGCTGAGTCTCTTCATCCTGAGAAACAAAGGGCGGTAGTTGAAGTTCAGCACCTCCCCAGACAGTGAGACATCGACGGGGTGAAGCATTTAGGGAATTCTGATCTCAGTAAAGGTACTAAACTTCCAAAGATAAGCACTCAAGCAGCTAAATATTACACTATAAACTGTTTGCCTTCCCAGAGCCTGATTAATAAAATTGTAAATAAATAAATAAATAATTGCAGACTTGCAGCAGTATCAGGAAACAAGTGTTAGCCTGGGTTCAACAACCCCACCTGCAAACTTTAATTCTCTCCTGCTTTGCAGATTTGAGCCTCTTCTGCTCCATACCAAACCCCTCTGACTTACCATGACAGGCCCTGGAGAGGAGAAATCCTCGTCTTTACTCACAATACTTTGAGGCTCTTCTTTACTTATAAAAATCTAGAAAACAAGACAAGGACAATGATGAAGTTAAACTCATTTTCTTTTGGCAAATAAACACAGATTAACCTTTCAAGGACTGGGAAGTCAGCTGTTAGAAAACTTGTAGCTGATAATTCACAAATACGTTGGTTATAAGCAAAAAAAAAAAAAAAAAAAAAGGGTTTAGCTCTCATGTTCACAGTCATCCAGAAGAGCCATGAACGGCTAGGACAAATTTAGATGAACACTTTTGAGGAAGACACCTGGCTACAGTTCTGCAGGCTGATGGCACGACCACCTTCTGTGACAGGCCACCTCTTCACCAGTGTCAGTTCTGCTCTTCCAGAGCTGCAACCACTGCTGAAGTCATAGAATGACAGGAGTTGGAAGAGACTTCTGGATTCCAATGCTCCTGCCAGAGCAGGCCACACAGGAACAAACAGATCCAGGGGGGTTTTGAAAGTCTCCAGAGAAGCAGATTACACAGCCTCTCTGGGCAGCCTGTGCCAGGCTCTGTCATTCTCACAGTGCAGAAGTTTCTCCCCATGTTGAGGTGGACCTTCCTGTGTTCCAGCTGGTGACCACAGCCTCTTGTCCTGTCCCAGGGCACCACTGACAAGAGCCTGGCCCCTTTTACTTGACACCCACCCTGCAGATATTTGAAAACATTGATCAGATCCCCTCTCAGGCTCCTGTAGGCTGAACATCCTCAGGGCTATCAACCTTTCCTCAGCAGAGAGATGTTCCAGTCCCTTAATCATCTTTGTTAAGACTGAACATTTCCAGATCAATTCATCTAGACAACTCATGTACAACTTGAACAAAGCTTTAAACATTAATGACAACATTTTCTGAATGTAACAATTATTCTATTTCAGAAAAATCCTTCAAGTTCAGGCACAATTATCAATGAAACACCAACTAATTAAAAAGATTAGCTTTATATCTATTGTAAAGTACACAGTATTGCTGATGAAAAGTTTTACTACTGGGCACTGTGGCTGCATCAAAAGGTGTTTTTTATACTTCAGATTGATCAGATATATCTTTGAAATTCACTATATAACCATCTCCATCCTAACAAGTCCAGTATCACTTTTGAAAAATAGATTTTAAAAATTTCTTACAACCGTGCTCCTAAAATTCCCCCATAAACTACCAGCAGATACTCTTCAAACTACTGCAGAACAAGTTTCTTTTTGAATATTTTGTCAGGGTGGGGGGGTTCCCATGAATGTGAGAACCTGCCTTTTTCAGCAGAATTGTTGGGAAAGTTGTGGGGGAAAAATAAAGTGATGGTTTCAGTTTTAATCAGAATTATCAGATGTAAGCTGTGATGTTGCCAAGATAAATGGTATAAGACTTTATAAGACTGGTTCTAAAACAAATAGCTTGCACCATTGCACTGCTTCTAGGTATTAGTGAGATGCTTCATCAACTGCCACAACACAGAAATATCTCTCAAAAGCGCTGGCAAAACCAGCAAGAAACACCAAATTATGAGAATGAAGTTCACTGATCTGACAGACAGTGAAAGAAATAATTCAGTTCCAAGCATGTCCATGAGTGGATCCAGCTAACTCTGTGACCGGGGCTGAGCTCAAGGGAAGGGAAACTCACCCCTGGGACCAGGGACAAGGGCCACACACTGGGCTCAACAGCAGCCTGGACTGGGATGGTGGGAATTACCTCTGGCAATATACCTCTCACGAGTTCTTTGGCTTCCAAAGCTTTTTAATCCATCTCCATCCATTCCTTCAGCAAACTCCCCCAGATTAGATAAACAGGATCACATATAAATAGCAGATCCGTTATACACAGCCTAGTGAAACCTGGGTTTATTGTCAGAAATAACTAGGGTTTTTTTTGGTCAGGACTGAGGCCAAAGAAGGTTATCAGTTTACTGTGCTGCCCTTTCAACTGGAGTTTAATGTACATTAAATTACACAAAAAAACAACAACAACCAAAAAAAAACCCCAAACCAAAACAACAACAAAAAAAACGAGGTTAGTCTTGTTAATTCTCCATCCTTATGTTCTGCTTGGAAGGATGATTTTTAAAAGTTGTACGTTCAGACTGTTCAGCCAGTATGGGAATATCTTAATTAGCTTCTTCCATTTCGGATGTGCCTTCTGGTGTAAATTATGTACATAATTAAGACTAGCAATACCCATCTGTTTGCCAGGGATTCTAAACAAACAAACAAGATTATATAAATAAAGATTAATTTAATTTCACTTGCACTTAAATGCAGTTGGACTTATAACAAGGAAAAAGAGGCTAAGTGTTTGACTTTGTTCCCCCTCCCTTCCCTGTCCAGATGCCAAATTCCATGTATTTGAATATCAAAATCAAAGGAGTTGACTCTCAGAGCATAACTGTGTACATGGTGTGGCAGGGTGACCCTCATGTTTTACATAAAGGTGCAAAGGGTTTTGACAGGGGAGCATCAGAAAATCAGAGAATGACATATTGCAGAACATGATTTGTTACCAACTGTGAACACTTCTCCCTCTTTTGCAGGTGGAAGGAGATAAGGAGCAATGGCTTCCCACTTTCCAGTCCTTGAGAACAAAGATTCCCCTCTTCCCTGGTACCACAGGTGGAAGAAACTGAAGAGTTACCAAAGTACTGACCGGGGAAGCAGTTACCAACATGGACATTTGCACATCACTCAGGAGTAGGAACATGATAAAAAAGAATCCTGTTTGAAGACTGGTCAATTACAAATCAGAAGTCCTTTTTTTTTTTTTGTAATTAAGAAGTTGCAAATTCCAACTGAAAATATTTTTTTTGGTCTATTATCTCAGAAAAATCTTTAATAAAATAGTCAATGTAACTTTAGAATCACTTTCAGCAGATAACTTGCTTAGCAAAATAATGTCATTAGCTTACCAAAGAACAAGAGGGGATACACCAGTCCTCTTTGTCCCAGAAACTTTCAAATTATACTCTTCCAACACTTCACATTAGCAACTGCAAATAAAAAAAAAGTACTTTAAAACATGAGCTGTCATTTGGAAAATAAAGAAACCACTTCTTAAACAGCTAGCAACTTACACAAGAAACAAATCTGTTATGTTACATGCTCTTAATTAAAGTACTAACTACTATAAATCTTAACTCCTGAGATGTTAATATGCCCAAAGAGGGAACCCAGGAGTTGGATCCTGGCATGTACACAGGTGCTGGTTAAGGATTCTTTTTTTTGGTAGGGAACAGTTCAAAAATCAGGGCCACAAAGTAATTTAAGCGGTTTTTTATACTAATATAGAACACAGAAGTGGGCAAAAAAAATAATTATATTCAGCAATACAAGCTCCAGGAGAGCTCTTATAGAAGGTCCATTTGGTTTTGTGCTGATCTTTGAAAAATATTTATTTATTTTACACTAAAATTGGCAGGGGGGTGTTTCACCCCTAAGAAAGCAGCTGAAGACCCCCAAACAGTGGTCACTGTGCCTCGATAATTTTGAAGAAAGCTGTAAAAAAGCCAAATTTAAAAGCAATCCTTGTACCACACCATTCCTCCAAGCCCTCTCTTACTGACTTCCCAAGTGCCAGAGAGTTAATTCCTCTGAATTACATTTAGGTTTTGTGTTGCAAAGACATATTTGCCAAATTATAGGGAGAAAATATCTGACTGGCTTCATTGCTCTGCAGTCGCTTCAGTAGGTATTGAGACATCATCTACAGCATCCCAGGGACTTCTGGGACACAAAGTTCTGCACTAAAATACCCCAAACCCCTAAAATGATTCAGTTCCAGACTAAACCCAACCGTTGCTAAAGGACGTGAGCAGCCCAGCTGAGGGAATATCACTTCTTGTACCCAGTGCAGAAGCAGATTTGCTCTACAAGAGCTTGGCAGCCGTCCCAATAGCACACTGCATGTGTATGTGCCTGGAAAGCCCAACTCTATATAAACACTGAATCCTGCTGCTAGAAGTACTTTGATTATGTTCTGCTGTGCCCCAAATAGTGATAATTTTCACATTCATTAAAAAAATATATATCTATTTGCATTATTGTGTCTTTTAGTTTATGGCTTATGATGGGAAAAAAATACTTTCAGTACACAAAGGATGTGATTTGGGGACTGATGTAGTAGAAATCGTTTTAATAATCTAAATGTAGATGCATCAAGCAAAAGAAATTCTAACATTTCACACGGTGGACACACTTGAGGGGAATCTCATCTGTAGCTGCATCCAGCTATGATTTAACCCCCCCTCCCCATGACTGCTCAGGGCTGCTACAAACCCCAGCTCATCCAGAATTACCATTTTCTAAAATGGCTTCTAAAAACCAACACTTGATTACCCACAGCAGAGGCCCAATTTCTGCTGACTTGGAGAGCACCTCTCAACCCACAAGCCAAACGCCAACTCCAGAGGTTTTATGGGTTGATAACAAACACAACACACGAAGCAGAAAGGCCAGAGCTTGACTCTGGTCAACTTGAACAGAGGTGACAACTTAAGCAAGCAACAGGTTCAGCTTTGCTGTGGGCTGGTCATACAAAGCCATCTTTGATGGGAATACTTGGGAAGCTTATTAAACACCACCACCAAAAAAGCTATGAAGACAAACTGCAACTTGAGAATGACTCTTCAGAGACAGTTTTCTGGCCATGTCTTTGCTTTTCAGAAAGCAAGATACACAGTTAGGGTAGGAGGCACATTCAGCTTTGTGGTTCTGGTTCAAGGGGAAAAAACCCCAAACAAAACACAAAACAACAACAACAACAAAAAGCAAAAAAAAACCCAAACCAAACAACAACAAAAAAAGAAAACAACAAAAAAACCCTCCCCAAACCAAACACACAAAAAACCGCACCCAAACAAAATAAAAACACCCCAAACCAACAAACCAACCCACCCAACCAACAAATCTTCAGAAAATTTGCAACAAGCTTTATAGTGACTTCAGTGAGGTTTGGAAGAAGGCACCCAATCTCTAGAGTTTTGTGGAGGAGTTTTAAAACCAGGAGACAAATGTTGCAATGGAAAGGGAGGAATTCCACTTGCTCCCAGTCAGCATTCAGAGAAAACCTCACTGCCTGCCCATCAGCATCTTCCTCTTGCAGGGCTGCAAGTCACAGATAAGCACCTCAAAGTGGTATCACTTTGTAAGTCAACAACTTCAGCCAGAATAACATTTAAAAACAACAAAAAACAGCTGACTGTAGAAGCAACATTGCTATGAATTCTACTGCCATCACACGACTTGAGGGAGGAGCAATCCCAAGATTTCATTATTTCATGAGTTAGCTCAGCACATCCCAGCTTACTCCCCGAGGAGGGTGCTGGAGCCTCACAGAAGAGATCAGCACCACTAAACACCAAAGGGTGGAGGATGGAAAAGGGAATGGGACCCTTTCAGTAAATCCTACCAAGGCAGCCACATCTAGTGACAGAATTGGCTTTGCACCTTTCTTTCCAGGCTGGCAGCTTCTCCAAGCTGGTTTGGTCTCCATTTGTAACTGTAATTTAAGAGCAGATGCTGAAGGACCCGCCAACATTGTTCAGCATTAAACATGGAAGAAGTCATCCTGCCACAGGGCTCCAGTGCTCAAGGGGATGTGAACAGAACACAAACGCAGCTTTTGCTCTGGAATCATCTCCAGAGCCTTCTCTGTGCAGTGTTTTGGCAACTCAGCCACAAGGTGAAAACCTGAGCCAGCACAAAGGTCTCACTCCATCGTTTTCCCCTGGAAGATGCTCTGGAGAAGCAGAATAGTGGGATGGTATGTCCACCATACTGCAATAGCAAGCAAAATATAACTAGGAGGAAAAATTCTGAATAATGGTTTCCAAGTTGTAGAACCTTAAACCCTGGAGATAGCCCAAAGCTGGCAAGCCCTTCAGCAACCCAACCTGGCCTTAAAGCCAGCCCTGCTCTGAGCAGAACACTGGACTGTGTGACCTCAATCTCCAACGATGAGTCCATGATCATGTTTTTCTTTACATTTCAATAAAACATTGGCAAATGGCCAGAAAAACACTCTTGAGAGCTTCTAATAAACATGTTTAATTAGGAGACTGGGAAGTTGTCACTTGTTTCCTAGTTGTAAAGCCGTATCTAGCAAGAGCAGGAGAGAGAGGATTTGATAAGCATAAAGTGAAATGACAGAAGACAGATACAGCTTGAGGAAAGTATTTTTTTTTTCTAGCTGCAGCCAAAGCTATCCTCATGAAGACGCAAACAAAACCAAACCAAACTTTCTGCTGGCAACTGACTATCTTGAAGGTGTATTTCCTCCCCACCCCGCCTTTTGCTTTCTGAAACAGGGTATTTCTGCACCGATTATGCCACACTATGGCACAATCTCAATGTTATGCAAGTACAGCTTCTGACGGAGAGTTCGCTATTTCTGTTTACATTTCCAGCTTTGCAATATTACTTCTCCCAAATAACCCGGCTCTGAAACTTCTTCTCTTGCACCACATTGTCACACACCAGATCATCACCTTTTGGGATGGTTTCTGCCCAGCTTTAGCTCACATTGGCTAGAGATTGTTCTTCTCTTTCCTTTTTACATTCTTCCTCATAGATTTTATCTTGCTTTCCCCCAAAGCTATTTCCCCCCTCTTCCTGGTGTGTGAAGGAACAGGAACAGAGTGCTCCTATCAGCGAGCTACCATGGGGGGGATGTGGTTACCTTGTGGCTGAGCTGGAGAGACCAGAGGGGTGAGAGCATCAGGACTGCAGGTGGGACAGCGCATGGCTACAGCTCCATGGAAAGCTGGTGTACACGTACCCAGAGAAGGAGGAATGCTGATCTGCAGGGAGGTACTTTTTCTACTGCCGTGGGTTTTCTCTGCCCTATGCTTCCCCAGCTTAAGTTACATCTTCTCCAGTTTGGAAAGTGTCTGCTTAGGAAGGAATGTACACACCAACACAACTACCTGGGGGAGTAAGAGATCAGCAGCCACCCTGAACATCTCACCCTCCCTTCAGACAGAAAACATCTTATTCCATTTTGTTCTACCCGAGTGAAAAATAAAATTAACTAGAATCCAAAGCATCGAAGAAGTTCTCTCCACTGTCACTGCACTGACTCAGAGATTAATGGCAGGTACTTCAGTTTCCTGGGGAGCCCTTCACAGGGAGGATATTAGTTCACTTCATCTTCCCACTCAGAGAGGCATTAAGCTGTTTTGAAAAGCAGTTTGATTCATCTGATTATCTTTGCATACTAAAGATCACATCTTGCTCTTCAAAAAATTAAATGCAGAAGTAACAGCTCCAAGTTAAAACGGAAACCACCTCAAAGAGTAAGAAAAGTCTGAAATGGCAAAAGACTGCAGGAGGCAAGGCAGGAAAGTACTTCTGAGACTGAAACCAGTTAATACTTAATGGTAGCAAAGAGAAATGTCATCCTGCATTAAGAAAGGTCCATTTTTCCATAACTGATGTATAGAAAAAAAAAAGTCTCAGTGGAACTTCAGGTGGGATTATAGTAATAATTATTCCAATAAATAAAAGGTTAATTTTATGACATAGTGCTTCTGAATCAAGGATTATGGATCAATATTCTCCTTCACTGCTCTCTACATAACCCAGGTCAAAAGACCACATTAAGCTTGAAACAGAAATCAGAAGAAAGTATACTTTTTCTTCCAAGATTTTAAGTTGTGTTTTCTTTGAATTCCTTTTTCATTTGGATAACCTGAGATCCTAATGCTATAATTGTTCAGATGTAAGCCAGGATATAATTTACCCATTTGAGATTTTCTGAGGAACCACTAGAAGTTGAGCTTTCAACTTAATAACCTCTTCTACCATTTTCCTTTGATTTCTCCATAGTCCTTAATTTTATGTGTATGACTCAAAAGGAACATCTGCCAAGAAGGACCCATGAGATTGGTCTCAACAATCTGAATCTCGTATGAAAGCTGATAGGACACAGAGCACCAAACCTAAGCTGGTGGAAACTCAGGAGATTTGTGTAGGCTCTATGCTAGAGAGGTGACCAAGTGTGCTAGGAGGGGGTTGGACTCATGGTCCCTTCCAGCCCCTGACAGCCTGTGATCCTGTGAACAGTCAGCACAACACTGAAGAGATCCACAAGTAATTTTAAAAATGGAAGCTTGAAAATACAAAGCACTAAGAAACAGATTTTAAGACTCTTTTGGAGTTTCAATTTACACTCCCATGAGATGGGGCTTTTTTCTCCTCTCATTGAACTACCTTAGGACAACCTGGGGCAGTTACAGCCCTCAGCTCCTAAGCATGTTAAGTCGACCACATTTTCACCATACTTTGGCACACAGCTTTTAAAATCTCTTTAACAAAACACTCGATGCTTTTATCATAATACAACTTTATTGAAATACCAAGTACCTGTTATGAATAAACATTAATTTCTCAAAGCATTAAGTAGGTTACATCATTACAAGGTGTCCATGAAACAGCTCCTGCAGAGGCTCGGAGCTATAGCACTGCAAGAGCTGCTCAGGTATCAGGGACAGTAATGAGACATCACTTTCTTCTGCACACCTTGCACAATGCAATTACAGACTATGCTTTTAATCCATTCGTTCATAAACTGGACTGAGAAAACCTGTTGTGTCAAGGAGGCCATCTGGGCATCATGCACATCTGCCTTCCCTGTCTCCACCCCAGAGAGAAGGTCTTTGAGAGGCTCAGTGTTCAGTGACATGCATCAGACTGGCTCATGCCACTGTGACAGGGAATCCTTTCAAATGGCCCAACACTAAAACTTGGTACACCTGTAAAAAAGTTTCTGTGCTTTTTTTTTTAGTGTGACACCTAAGGTGGTTTTGCTTTTAAATATACTATATATACAGTTAACGCTCCAAAAGTCCTGACCACCAAAAGAGCTGTTCAGTGTATTCTGTTCCAAGAGGACAGCTGAAGCTGTCTGGAGGTAGAACACACTGTGGAGATATTTCAACCATAGAGAGCTAGTTTCTTCCAACAATGGCAGGGGTAAGCACATTTGATCACATCACTAGTACTAGTCCTTATTTCCAGAACAAAATAGTTAAGTGAATTCAATGAGAAAAACACTGAGTCCAGGTATGTATTTTATTAGCACATGCAAAGCAACCCTGGTCAACACTCAAGTTAATTGCATTGAAGAGGTGAGCTGCATAGATAGCCAGGTTTATTTAGACTCAAGACCCCTTTTTATGAGCTAAGCACCTAATTTTCCCATTTCTGGAGTTAATCAATGATAAGACTAACTTTTCTAGGATCATGAACAGCTGTTTTCTATAGATCAGTCCAAATACTTGTCCAGAGGATTGCCAAGCCATCGACAGCTCTCACTGTTCAACCAGGCATTTCAGATGTGTAAAAACTCTAAGGCAGAAGTCAAATGAGAGATAAAACTGTGTGTGTTTGTACATGATAAGCAGACCAGCAAACTTTCTGCCAGTTCCCATTTAGATGGCACGTTCCAGTTCAAAGCTAGACAACATGATTTACCAGAATAGGTCACTATCTTCCTCACAGTTGAGCAGCTACAACAAACAGGTTATTGCATCAATCCACTTCCAGTTTCAACTTCTCCACTTTCATCAGCGTGCTCTGTTACTAGGCCACTTTTCTACTCACATGAGCCTTGCCCTTCAGGTAGGCACAGCAGGGAAGAGCTTCATCTCCCTACATGTGTTAAGACATACATAGAACTCAGATGCCTTCCACAAATAGGGAGGTTTAATATATTTAGTTCACAAGGAACAAACTGGTTTGACTCATCTACCAGCACACTGCCTCCAAGAAACCTGCCACTTGATGTCCTTTCTTGGGTCAGCTGATTCAATTCATTAGACCTAGGAGAAAAAGCAGGAAGAGCAAATACCTTCTCACATAGTTAAATCACTTCAGCTTGTTCCAAATATTAAGACAGTTGTTTATTCCCATCTTTTTCCATCCACGGAAAATCATTGTTCCTTTCAGAAGCAGGAAATGGAAAGTAGTATTTTTGCCAGTTACATTTGCAAATTGCACTTAAAAAAGACCTGGAGATGGGGCTCCCCAACGAAAAGAATAGGTAAGCAAAGAGAGAGAGTCTTAAAAAGGGCTCTAGAGATATATGCAGAAAAAGGGACCTTCAACACCTGCCCGTGGAACGAGAGGAGCTTTGCACAGCCTTGGTGCTGCTTTTCTGCAGCACCAAGGATCCCAACAGCATCTGTGCACAGCCCTTTGGTGGGGGAGGCAGGAAGGGCAGTTGGTTTGCATCTTGTAAAACTGCCTTGAGAAATTTGAAGCTAGTTTTGATGCAGTTCCATTTCCATAAGTAGTCTTGGAGATCAATTACATACATGGTGAGTATCTGGAATTAAATAGAGAGGTCTTCAATAGCCTCGTTAATTTTTTCACACTGCAAAATGCATTTGTCTTCGGGCACAACAGTGCTGTTTGAGAACCAGCTGGCTCTGTTATGTAAATTTTTAAGCCCAGTAACCCTGCAGCTATAAACAGAGGTAACATACTATGCAACCAGCTCCTTCAAATCTTGAAAGTGTCAACGGCAAGAACTATGAGACTTTCTCAAGTCACGTTTCCAGACTACCCAGGGAGGCTGAGTTTAGTCATGACAACTCCCTCTCTTTTCTTTTTCCTCTCTCTAACATCTTCCGTAATACCAAAAATACCCCAACTTGTCAGTCCCCACTGATGCTGCACAGACATTCCTAGCCAGGAAAGAATTTACTTGGATTAACAGAATATGTTGCTACTAAAAAACTATACAGCACAAAGCCCAAGTTAAATAGATTTTGGCATTTCAGAGCACCAAAGAAGGTTTTGTGGTTGGTTAAGGCACATATCACTAGCAAAACACTAAGTTTCAATTTTAATTGAAACTCAATTAGCAACTCTGCTAGTGAAAAAAGGTTTGACAGCTAATACTTAATAGCCATAAGCGGTCTCTGCCCTCCCCACTTCAATATCTGAAGCTGACCTACATGTTCAAGTTACCTGCTGGTACACTCCTAAGGAATCTGCCTCATGTGGAAAAGAAATCAATCCTATATGGTAACTGTGCCATTTGAAATAATTGTCTCACCGGCAACATCAATTAAAAGGAGTGAGTTTCCTTAGGAAAAATGAAGATCTAAGTCTGGATTTCCTACCTCATAACTTAAATCAACCCACACTAAGTTCTGTTTAAGTTTTTACCAAAATGAGGTTTTACTCCAGTATGCTATTTTATACTAAACGCCCTTTTAAAAAAAGCACAACAAATGTGTAATGCAATATAGTAACAAGGGTCTGACTGCACAAGCAAATGCATTCTTACAACCATTCAACACTAGAAGCACTTAAATCTATAGCAACATTTGTTTGCAGTGTTGAATTGCTGTAGGAATGCATTTACCTGCATAAACAGCCACTTTTGTCCTAGTGAATTCCAATGGGACCATCCAGAATACACTTTCCCCAAAATTAAGTTTAGTTTGGAGTCACTGAACTCCAGTAAACCTCGATTTAAAACTTCTCACTTATTTCCACTAGAGAAATTCAGTCATATTGGTGGATATAACAAAGCCTGTGAAGGAAGAACACTAACAATATAAACAACATTAAGAAGTCATTGAAGTATTTTATCCTTTAGAGAACATTCCCTCCTTCCCTGGGTGACTCAAAACAAACCTAGTTTACTAAAAAGACTTGGTTGTGATGATTTATCTTAATTACTTAAAAAGAAAACATACTACAAAGTTTGGACTCTTCAGTAAGTTTCCTAAATCACCCACAGCTTCCCAATGGGTATTGCAGAAGCGAGTGCAATTCAACAGCTAATTCTGTTATTGCTGTATCAGGTGTTTGTCTTTTTAAATCTGGTTTAATACCAGCTCTTAAAAAAAATATGTATATGTCAGGATGCAGGAAATTTCAGTTATCCACTTCATTTTTGTTTTACACTTGAATTGTTATGAACCAGCAAGACTCAACCTTCTTCTAAAGAAAAATAAAGAGAGCTGCAACCATCCATACAGTAAATTGGGAATGTTCCCTTCAAGTTTTATTTTATGAAGACTTGAAACAACGTGTGCATGTTAGGCTTAAAGAAAGGAAAACAGCACAAATGTTACACATTTGTGGCACATCAATTCTTACCTGTGATGTGTATCCTAAACCCTTGAGGGGGAAGTTGCATTTGCTTACATTCAAAAAGCAGACAAAACATAAATAAGGAGCAGTAAGAGGTTCCTACTTGAGGTTTGGGTCCTACTTTGCTGCTTCTGATTAAATTAAATAGCATAAAAATGCCAATCTCAATTGACATCTAGTTTCATTATTTGTAAGCAGGATGAAGCTGTTGACAACATATGAACACATTATTGAAACTCAGTTTGCTCAAGTTCTCAAAGATCCTTAAAGATCTTCTGAGCTGTTAATATTGCTCTAAGTCCAAATGGGAAAAAAAAAAAAATCTAGAATTTTTTTCCTTCCTGGAAGTATTAAAGCTGCCTGCAGTAAAGCTTGCCATCGGGTCCAGGAGAAGTGACCTTCACAGAAAGCTTTTCTGCTGAGACTCAAACTTAACACCGGAGACTTTGGTGCTGTCAAAGGAACAAGATTTAACACAGAATTACAAAAAAGCAGAAGTTACTCTTGCCCTTTAAGTTAAAAAGGCAGAAGTATAAAGAACCAGGAGAAATACAAGTGGAAAAAGAGTCACAATTTGGGTTGAATGGGACATCTGACTATCAGTCCAAGCCCCCACTTGACACAGTTCAGTTAGATCACATGCTTAGGGACTTGTCCAGCCAAGGTTTGAATATCACCACGACTCTTTTTTCTAGAAAACCCCTTCCAAGTTAAGGGTGGAACCTTAAACTAAGTTCAGAAAAACACTCCAAGGCAAAGCAAGAGTCACACTGAGCAAAACCAAGGAAAGCAACAAGCATGAGAACAAGTGTTAAGGATACTTCAGTCTACCTCACTTTTATCATAAGACTTTATTCCAAGAGGTTCTGCAGTTGGTGTCACACAAACCCACACTGAAGCAAATGCTCAGAGCCAAGATGAAAAAGCATTTGTAATTTACATCAACAGTAACTCACTGTAGGAACAACCTCAGTATTCAGGCCTGGTATTTCTGGAAGAGCTTGCACACAGTTTAGCACAGCTAGACTCAAATGTCAAAACCCAGCCAAAGTCCTTTCCTGGATGAATGATCACCCCTTCTTGGAGGAAAGCTTACTTGGCAAGCTTGAATTAGCCTGCAGACCAAGTATAAGGTGCATGCTTTATTAAAAGCACCACATCCATGTCCTGTGCTCGGAAAATGCAACATCCCTGCATCGGTCTGAAAGTCATCCCTGGGGGTAGAGGCTTCCAGAATAACCAGTGAGATTCATGAACCAGCACTTGCAGCCACACTTCACGTTCAGTCTGAACAATTTAAAGGTTGCTGTGAACTGAATATATCATTTGGTTTTTTTCCAGTTACCATTACCATGAGTGCTGCAAAACATGTCTGCCAAAAACAAGAAGCAACAGCCTGTTTGGTATTTTACTGCTTCACATAAACCAGTTGAAGAAGTCAGTGCACTGGTGTGTAAGTGCTGGTGGAAAGGAAGAGATCCCCAAGAGGGCAGGCATGTGTTGGTGCTGGGCTTTGTGCTAGCTTGTTACAAGCAGTTGCACAGTGAAGTATTAATGGCACAGCAGGTTACCTTCGTTACTCCCTGCATGCCATGGAAATCCACTTGATTTGCTCCTTAAAATGCCTCTATATGAAAGCATGGGGGGAGGAACACAGGAAATTCAAGCACTGTGATCACCTGGGAAGCTTTAATTCAGCTTCTCTTGGAATATGCATGATCCCTACTTCCTTTCCCCATTCCTTACTTCCAAGAAACACCCATCCACCCTCAGTAAACTAGAAACTCCCTGAACTCAGAATTTCTCATTACATTCATTTTTGATTAAACATTGTAGTCAGTGGAGAGTTTGCAATCAAGTCAATATTTCTGCACTGCTCATTTTATAGCACCTCTTCACACCTCCACAGTGCTTGCCATAATTTCCATGCTGTCCTATATGATTAAGTGGTCTTCATCTTCTTGAAGTGTTGAAAAACTAAGCATAATAAGAGTTCAAGGCTTCAGAATGATCTTCTAGGCTTGGTATCCAGAACAGATGTCTAAAGTCTACTTTAAATGCTCCTGATTTTTACAGTACTCTGCTGCATTTCAGATATACACCTTCACTACCTGAGGGAACCTGAGCTACAGGGATGAGCACTCAGGCCTGGGGTTGGGTACTTCCCACCCAACCACTCACCTGTAGTAACTTACTAGAGCTAGCACCACAGCCCACAGCAGGGCAGGGACACAGCTAGTTCTCCAGGATGGCAGGTATCTGACGCATCAGACCACCACCCAGAACTTCTTCCCAGATAAAGTCACTACTCCCTCACCCACTGCTTCTACAAATACCAAGCAATTTAACATCTTATTGGGCTACTTGAAGGTCTGGATTTCTCCAGGTGTCCAAGGCAGCCTCTGCTTAAAAGTGATCTCATCTACCTGTGGGGATGAACTACCAATACCAGTGCACTCATAACAACAGTCAAAAGACCAGACAGTTTGTCAAGCCTGTTAATAGCCAGCAATCATTTCTTCCCCAAACAGCTTAATCTGATTATATGTTTATTGCTTCAATTGCACAGCACAGACAAACCTCTTCTGGAGGGAGACGAGCTCCCTGGCAAGTGTTCCAAACAGACCAGTACTCCCATTTGGTGAGGTAGACTCATCAAATGCAGTCAGGTGCAGCCTCCACACTAAGAAACAACTTCATCTGGCTCTGGGCTCTAGTTATTTCCCACAAGAACTTTAGAAACAGGCTATTTTCTTTAAACCATTAAAGAAAAAGCCATCAGATCAGTTTTAAGGTCAGTAGGTG
The DNA here is from genome assembly GCA_024611195.1 of Ceyx melanurus. Lineage (NCBI taxonomy): Eukaryota > Metazoa > Chordata > Aves > Coraciiformes > Alcedinidae > Ceyx > Ceyx melanurus. The sequence continues at coordinate 29,505 of JANHGL010019740.1, forward strand.
TAATAGAGCACATGCCACCTGCCACAGCGAGGCATCCCTGCCATGCTTAAAACTTTGGCTGCCAGAGCTTTAACTCTTGGTTATCTTATCAAAAGGATGTCAGAAGTCTTATGCAAGTTCACCTCTAACATACTTGTTATCCTCTTAGGAGCCATTGAATGAAGTGCGAGTTAATGAATAACACAGTAGGAATTATTTCATTATCCCCATGGTGAAAGAGAGCCATTTAATTCTTGGATATGATGTCAGACTTGAGAACCAGCCAATGATACTCACTCAGGCTTCCACTGCTCAATCCAGTGCTACAGCAGCAGGGTCAACGCTGAAAAGGCTGCAGGCTGCCTGAGCAGGGGAGCAAGGCAGCTCCCAAAGCAGCCTTAGTGAGAACTAAAGCAGCAAGGGAGAAACTAGAGCTTGTCATTTTGCTTCCACTGAAAGGACAGCAGGAGGGGGAGGTTTTTAGCAGCATACATTTAATGTGTAGGCCATGCACAGATAGGGAAATAATGCAGTAACAGCACTGCAGCTCTTCACATTCTGCTCTTGCTTATCTCCACTTTTACAGAGTCTCAACCCCACTCCAAATTACCACCCATCTCTGATATTAACCAAGTCATCTCATCTACTGAGCTCCACCAGAAACCCAAGACTCTCACAAGGAAGTCTGAAGCGAGGTAAAGATCCTTCCTCAGTCACTGTCACTCCCATCTCCTGCCATTCAAGGCTCAGTCCCACCTCCAGTTAAACTAATGCTTTTTAGGCAAAGAGACCTGGCTTTTAATACCATATTTAGAGAGATGGTATTTGACTGATTTCATAACCATTCAAGTCCATCCTCATTGATATCAGGACAGATGTGCTCAGTAGTTGCCTTCAGAGAGCCTGGCTCTCAGGATGCATGTTCCTTCCTGTCCAGAACATCCCCACACTGCCTTTAAATGATGCCATCAGGAGCAAGCTCAGAGACAAGAAAGCAGCAGACATCTGAACAGTTCATACCAGGCCATTGCAGAATCTTCATATATTAGTTACTAAGTGTTCCCCTCTAACAGCTCTACTGATGAAGACTAATCTTCAACTACCAAATAAACTGAACTCAGTAAGATAAACTGCCAAAAATTGGCTTTAGGGCAAGTTTCTATTATACTGGAAGCTTATGAACTGGTATGGAACAGCATCTCCCTGAACATGAAGAGCATGTCCATGCAGGCGTGGCCTGAGCCTGAGAGTCACCACCTGCCAAGCAAAAAGTCCCAAGGCCCTCCTGAGTGCCCACGCAGCCTGCAGAGCTCAAATCACTGCCCAAAGGTAAACACAGTAATACAGAGTGAGGGAAGTACCAAGTTTTTGAGCTGGTTTGCAACTGAAGAGAGCAATGGGACAGAACCAATGCCTCCCACGTGAGGCTGGAAGCCTTCACAGCTCTGAGCTGTGCAGGGACACTGCTTTGTAATCACATCCTTACATTCCCACTGAGTCAGAGCTGTCCTTACATAAGACTAACTTCTTCAGAGCTTTTCAGCGGGGTCCTAAGTGGCAGTATCTATGCTACTATTATCTATACTATCTGTATACTCTATCTGGACATTAGGAAAAATTTTTTCACCAAAAGAGTAGCCAGAGACTGGCACAGGCTGCCCAGATAGGGGGCTGAGTCACCAGCCCTAGGTGTGTTTAAGGGGCTTTTGGATGTGGTAACTTTGTAGAGTAGGGCTAATTGTTGGACCTGATGATCCCAAGGGTCTTTTCCAACCCGAATGATTCGATGACTCTATGATTGTATTTCCACAGCAGCACTGGTTAACCACACTTTCATGCCAAAAAACTGCTCAAGCTATCTGCAGCCAGAAGAGATTCACCTTTACCCCTCAGTGCTATGCCAACACCAACTGTACACAGAAACAGCCCTAGACACCTGAAGATTTTTCTCCGCTAAAGCCAGATGTTGTGTCTGACCTTGTCTCTTTTTAAAAAGGCCCACATTCTATCACCTAGAGAGCAGCTCTTACCTACGATGGGCACCCATTCTGGGACACAGACACATGCAATGCAGCTGGGTGATTTGGTGAGAGGATAGGACAGCAATATCCAAATGTCCTTAACTGTGCTGTTTCCAGCCTCAATACATCTCAACAGAATCACCAGAAGGAAGTAAACCGAGTCATCCAGACTGGCAGTGGAAGCATCAGTAATTAAAAACATACCTGCACATCACATTCTTTGGTGTTCAAATGCAACAAGCAAGTAGCTCACCAGACATGCCCTACATTAACTTAATCAACAGCTCTTCTCAGCAGCTCCCAACTGCTGACTCCAGTAAACTACAACTCTTTCTACACACCCCTCAAGCTTTTTGCTAGCACTAAGTAGCTGCTGAAGTGAGAGTCAGTTACAAAGCTCTATCATCACTACTGTTTCCTCAAAGCTTAAAAGGTAAATCAAGTATTCCAGTTTTCATTACCAGGAAGTTGCAATCACGCTTACTGCATTATGGTTATTGGTTTGTTCTCCCAAAATAACTCAATCAAGTGCTTTTAGTTTATTATTGCTGAAGTAAATGCAAGCAGAAACCTGAAAAGCAAGAAATAAACATCAGGAAACCAAACTCAGATACTTAAATTGAATACTTTACGATTGCCTGCAAGTGTCAGGGGAATTCTCACATAGCTCTAATGTACATGAGGAATTTAAAGCCCTAATGATTAGAACTGCAGAAAGTGGCCACATGAAAATTATACAGCAGGAAAGACTCATTGGATCTAAACACTTGGGATTAGCAACAAAGAAAAGTTTTTTTATGAAAAAGAACTAGAACCTGTACGTGGCATTTCCAGGATATTCTGTCAGTCTTTGAACCTCTCAGCAATAAAGCATAAATAACCATGAATGATTCTCTGGAGCCCATCAAAACCCCAGAGATATGGATTCTCTAGAGCTTCTTCCACAGACATCATGAAGTACCTTCAGTCACACTTCTCTCATCCAACGTAAGGAAAGGAGATAGAGCATCAAGGATTTGCTGGCAGGCAGCAGTTAAGTTTCAGCCCTGGCACAGCCTTATTTTACAGAAAGGATACCAATTGCCAAAGAAGTTTCACTGACTTATGCTGACAAGGTTAAACTTGGAACTGTTCAGACAAGTAGCTCACTGGAAAGTGCTGGTATGAGATGTTCAACCTACAGATGAAAGTCTTTGAACTTAGTGGAAGTGACTTCTACAAAACAACATTCTTCACTCAGCAAGAGCTGCATGCCAAGAAAGTGAACAGACAACTAGAAAGTGATTCAAGTGTCAGCCTTCCTGAGAGCAGCCAGGACAAAGTGCTTTTTGTTTCTACCTTTGAGATCTTGACAAATCAAAAATAGATTAAATGTGCTGGCAGACTAGCTGTACCTCAGCCTGACACACGAGCTGGTGGAAGAGATCTGCCAATACTCTGGAGTGACTTGCACCAGAGCAAACACAGCAATGCATGTGTTCCATTTCCCTTGTCACAAGGTTGCAGCAAACCCTGACTTTCCAGCACAGCAGGGAGCTGACAGGGAACCGCTTTGCTTACAGTCAAGGTAAAATAAAGCCTTTGAATTAAGAGCAAGAAGTCCTAGCTGTAAAGGTACTGAACAACATGGATAACAAAGTTTTTTGTCTTGTTGGAGCCAGGAGGAATATTTGCTTGAGTACAGTTACCAACAAAGACTTCATTACCTCTAGCAACAGCCTCCAAAATATGTACATTTATGTTTTGTACATTTTTCACTTAAGCTTGCTCAGTGCAGCTCAGTGACAGAAACAATTACTGAGTAACTTCCCAGTATGAAGTTTCAGTGCATTAGTTTTCACTATTGAACTAATTACATCACCACCTTAACATCCATTAATCCAGTAACACACCACTCCATAAAAGATGTAGTTATCTGTGGAAAGCACATGAGCTTTTAGCAAGCAACACATCAAATCTTGCTGCAAATACCCAACAAACCCCAGCAATTCAACTGTTTCAGTTAACAATTAAAACAGCACAGAGGACAAGGAATGCATCTGCTTCCTACACAAATGGGCAGTGCAACTCAAGTGGCACCACAGGCACAGAAGAGAAAGAACCACATTTCAGTTGTGATGAATTTACTTTCACTCCTATCTCACCAGGTCAGTATGAGCTACATTTCAGTGAAAATTTTACATGAAACTACCTCAAAATATTAAGAAAGGGTGGAATTATAGCCTGTTGATTTACACAAAAAAAACTGTTACTTCTCCCCTTAAAAATTCTGTGGGGCTTGAAAGAAGGACAAATCTAAATAGACAGACTCCTTACTTCAGAACTGAAGATTTCAGACCCTTACATTCAACCTACATCACCAAGCTGCTCCCTTTTAAGACACTCCATATACCCAGCATATGTTATAGTATACTCAGCCTACTTTGTTTAGAGCAGACATTAGTAAGGACTTTTACCCATTCCTCCTCAAAAAGCAAGCCTGTAAAATTGAAACTGCATCCAAGATAAGCATAAAGTTCCTCATCTCAGAACTATTCAAACAAATCTCCAGGATTTCACAGGCTAAAACTCACCTGCAGACCAACTCCTAAATCCTAATTTAGAAGTTCAATACTGTAAGAAAACAAAATTGAAGAATGAAAAGGTGTAATGAGATAGAAACAGCTGTTTGTTAGCTACAGGTCACATTTCCTTCTTTCTGGTTAAGGAAAACACTTCCCTACCCAGTGCACTTCGAGTGACACACACCTTGGTATTTAAATGACCGAGATCTAAAGATGTAGGTCGTAGGTAAGCAGGAGATTAATTTTATAAACAAATGCAGGTTTTAACAGGATAAATTCCTCTTCCACACTCAGGAGTTTAAAGGTTACAAAAAGGTGTGCTGAAGGAACAGATCAGCACAAGGCAACAAGCTGTTTCTAACATGGCAATGATGCTCTGAAACCCATGGAGAGGCCAAATAACATGTTACTCATGGCACCCCAGCCTCACAACTTTCTCTTTCACATTCTCATAGGCAATAAACTATCAATATGTTGTTTAAATCTGTGAGCTCTGGTTAAAGTGGTATTTTAAAATAAATAACTAAGCAGGTCATCCACATGATTTTTTAGGGGTTACAGGTGAAGGGGCTCTTCAGAAGTCAGCTAATAAGCAGCAGATTCTTCAGCAAGTTTCAAGCCACTGTTATTTGTTTCAACATGTACAAACTTGGCTAAGTCAAGTCTTTCAACAATACTTAATGTGAAGTCACCTAAGGGAGAATACAATGGCAGCACCTGACTAACTGCTGTTGAAATCCAGTGCTGATTGTGTTTTCTTTTGCAAGCATGATGGATGCACAGAGTTGTTTTACCACAACTGATCTTCATGCAGCTGAACAAGCCTTCTCCAAATTGGCCCTGGATACTCCTTTCACCTCTCACATTTTAACCAGCTACTAATAGTTAAGCAGATTTCAAGAATGTCAACTCCACACAGGGTCCCTGTTCTTCTTCCTGAGTTTCCCAGAGCCAGACAGGAGGCCTGAAGTTCTAGAAAAGAGGTGCTACACCACCAGTTTATAAAGTTCACTGTTCATCAATTCCCGACAGTTCAAAACCTGACATTTTACAAGCACTAAAACACACCAGCTGGGTACAACTGCAACTGCACAGACATGCTTCACAGCAACACCCTCAGACTACTAAAAAATACAGAGCTCTCCAGCAATAAAATCACTGGGACTTGCAACCTACCTGAACAGACTCAAGTGTTCTCTGCACCTGCAGAAGCAGCTTCAGCGCTCCAAAGCCAGCCTGGAAATTCAAACTAGCTCCAGGAATTCTGTAATTGTCTTGGCAAGAGTAAGTATAAAAATTGTGGAGTTTAAGCACATAAATTAATTTTTGGAGGCTGTTTTGGCATTAGGTCTTTCTTTAAACCGCAAGATTCTCCTCAGCCCACCTGCTTACTTCTAATATTCTAATTCTTGCACCAAAAAAAAAAACCACCTTGGTCCCTTCCTGCCCTTTTCATGATACAATCCACTTAAGACTGACTTCTTTTGACAAGGCTTGTTTTAACTTCTCACTCCTTGGCTTTAGTAAGTGAAGTCAGTTTACGTCAATAACAAATGTTAATGGACCTGAAGTTTATTCTTAAAAAAAGTATTTATTTACCAGTATACCAGTCTGCTGGGATTGACACACAGTAGCTTTTACGGTGAGACTGAAAACTTAATTTTGTTGGAAAAACCAGAGAAAAATAAAGTTGTTATAAATACTTAGAAATTAAAAGGAGATGAAGTAGATTAAACCATACAGCAATTTTGAGGCTCTTGAAATATCATGAAATATGTGAGGCTTAGCCCTATCAGGTCTCCAAATTTAACACCAAACACTTTGAGTCTAAGAACAAGCAGTGTGCTAGAAGCAGCACAGGAACTGCATTCAGCAAGGGCTGGCTGGATAATCATCACCTCTGTGTGAGCAGTGGTCCAGTCTCAGGCAGTTGTACATGCAGAAAGTTGGACAATAGCTTGAAATAATGTTTAGAAAAAAGCTACAAGGCACAGCAGCACACAACTTACTCTTTAGTAAGCTGCCAAACTGCTTCCTCCCCAACCAGAACAAATCAAGTTGTCTTATGCAAGAGGAAAAGTCTTCATACCTTAGTGCTGAATGAGAACATGGCAGTCTACGGGATGATGCAATAGCACTATTAATTTTAATAGGACTGCTCTCTGGGTGTGCCCCTCGGAAAGGATGGGAGCACCTACACTTGGACAAACAGCTTGTTAAAAAAAACTAGTCATATTAAAAAAAAAGGGGGGCAAGAAATAGTTCTTATTGTCCACTTTATACAAATCTTACACTTGTCAAATCAAGCTAAATCCTTTCACCCTTTGTCCACAACCCCCGGGCTGAGTCCTCCCCGTGAGCTCCACACCCAGCAGCACAGGGAGGTAAAGAACCTGCCACCCTCAGCTCAGAGCAGCATGCCAAGCAGATTTCCAGATTGCTTCCTACTCCCAACTCGATTACACCAGCATGTCTGGCATTGCTTCTTTTCTCCTCAGTGAGTTACTGAAAGAATTCTCATCCGTAGCCTCTTCCCTGGTTAGGTTATTGCCAGTCTTTCATGAGTTCATAAGAAGAAGTGCCTACGCAATAAGAATATTGCAGAGGAGTTAGAGTGACCCAGCAGTTGAAAGCCAGACAGCTCTTAAACCAACCTACCAGTCAACACTGGAGAAGGAAAAGATAATTTGCCTGCAGTAACAAGCTAAGTGCAGAGACACCACCACAGCTCCCCTATTACCTTTGCATTTCTTCTAATGCAAGTGAAACACCTTGGGAAGAAGAGGCTTCAGATACTGGTAGAGTCAGTTCCTGAAGCTACTCCAAGCAAAGCAACACAGATCTTGGGCTTCACTTACAAAATTCTGCAAAAGCAGCACCAAGAGTCAAGATCAGCAGCTTCTAAATCACTAGAGTTTTTACCATCCTTGGGTCATTAATGCATCTCAGTATTTTAGAGAATCCTGCTTTAGAAACACCCACAAGCACACTCATCTAGTTCAGCCCTCTCACTAGACCAGTGTTCAGCAGTTACCCTCACACCATTCATCCTGTCATTGGAAAACTAAAATCCCAGTTTGCCATGTAGAAGACATTCTGGTTCCAGCTACTAAAGCCTACAAAACTGAAGTGGGGGGGAGCAACATGACAGTGACCAGGAACCATTATGGAGCTACATAATAAGCTACTGGTTTCTGAAATGATCTGGTAATGAATATTTATTATTCTTTCAGTTTTACAAAGGTTTATGAGTACTGCTCATACAGCTGTATATCTCACATGGGCACAGATTCTGAAAGAAGTACCTAAGATGAGCTGTACCACCATGGTCTTCCTGCAAGGAAGTTTCCATACAAATACTCTTAATACCTGGTTTGGGGTGTGTGCGTATATATATATATAAAATACATACTTCTAGGTTTACCAAACATTAAGTGCACTATCAGTACATTGAAGTTGCAATCCTTTTCATCATGAACCAGGAGTTTAGAGCAGAAAACTAATCTCCTTACTTAAAAGTCTAACTGACCAGATGTTTCACTTCCCCGAGTTTTTGCTGGAACATAACCCAGCAACAAGCTATTCAACACTTTGACATGGATCTCCAAAACTGAAAATTTCCATGTAGTTTCTCTCTGCAGTCCCAGTTTACTCATTTGTCATGCCCAGGGATGCTCTGCAGCAGTGAAGTACACTAACCAAACACCTCCAAATCATGTGATGCTCATGCTTGAGTCTGAAGGGATTAAGAGATTCCAGTCCAGAGTAAAAGAAAACAAGCAAGCTATTGTATTCTGCATTAGAACACAACTATGCCTTGACCATAATCCATCAGCCAAACCTACAAGGAAAGCCCAGCAGACCTCAAAATATTTACCTTGTTCCATCTTCCTCCTTCTTCCCCAGAGAGTTCAGATTTCCCCCAAAGTGCAAAAAGGTGCATTCTTTTGGAAGTTACTCAAATAAAGGTTCACTGAACATAGACAAAGATGATAATTTAATTACAATGGGTATCCAACCATAATATAATGCCCTGTTCACAGCAAATTCCTGCTACCAGCAGTGAGAGAAAATTAAGAATCTGAATTCTCAAATGTACTCATGACTAGTATGTCCACTGACCACCATACAATTAAAGAACAGAAACCCTTCATTGTAGAGATGAACATTTGTGTGGTTTTGATAAGGATTAGTCATTAATTTGATGAAAAGCTTATTCACTCTTTAAAACAAAGCAAAAAACAAAAACCATGCTCAGTGCTTAGATGGAAAGAAGTAAAAGATCTGCAGGCAGAGGCAATAAACTTGCAAGTTTGCATTAAGTGCACTTCACTTGTTTTCAGCTTCCATTTGTTAAAGAAAAATGATCAAAATATCTAGAAATGCCATCTGCTTAGATTTTAGTCAGGTTTCTTAGATCAAAAGTTCAACAGTGCCTACATTACACTGAGATATTTGTTCTCAGAGACAAAAAAAAAAAAAAAAAAAAAAGGAAAACTCAAATAGGAAAATTAAATCAAAGCTACCGGCTCACACTGCTCAGGAAAGGTACTTCTGCTCTAGTCAGCCCATAGTGAGCTTTGACAGCAGAATGGATAGAGCACTGTTCTCACATTCATTTTCAAGCAAAGCTGCTCTGGGATATGGCAGGTGAGTTATTTTTCTTATTAACCTCTCATTTTGGTTCATCTGTTCTTTGTCAGGAGACAGACAAGTATTATAAAAGCCTAAGCTTCAAAAGAACCCACAGAACAGTACAAGTCAGCTTTGGTAACAGCAGCTTTGAAAGTTAGAGAAGATAGGGTAGGCTGCAAGCAAGTAAAACTGAGGACTGTTTTCAGCTTCAACAAACCCAGACCTAGAGCTTAAAAGGTCTTGAAGCAAACACCCTATCAAGGATGCAGCAAACAGTGTAATTACCAACAGCAGAACTTCACAGCATCTCATTTTATCTCAAGTTTAGGTTTCAGTGATAGCAATTACAAGCTCACAGATAGCAGTGCAATAAGTAAAGCTTTCACAAGTAGACATTTAGGTCAATTACAGCTACAAGAGATGAAATCAAACAGCCACAGCAACCAGCTCACTGCCTCTCCAGCACAGAAAACAGGAGAGTCAGGCTGCAGCTCCCATTCAAACTACTAGATAGGAAATGCCAGGGAAGGGTTCCACCAATTCCAAATCTAGCTGCAGCCACTTCCATGAGCAGCTTTGGATTTCCACTCAATTTGAAAGCATGTAGTGGTAGAGTAAGAGCAATAGGACAGAGCTAAACACTAGGTCAGCTAGTAGACTGGGTGATTCTTCTGTACAACAGACTTAAGGCTTCACATCAAAAGCACTGCAAGTTATCTTACCTAAGTAACAACTACTGTGAGATGTTAAAGGTTTTAAGTTATATGCGGTTCCAGTGTTACAGTAGGGAACTGACTAGTTAGTAGGCAATTAAATGTTCCTAATCTTTCTGGATGCTCATTCTTTTTACCATTTTTTCAATTCTGTCTTCAGACTCACTCTTCCAAAGTTTCAACAGCAATTTCTAGTAGGTAACTGAAATAAAAATTCTAGTAGCCTACCCTTAACCTATCAGCTGCTAGACCCTACAGGACGGAAAGACTCAAGGAAAGATCCAATTTTCCACCTATTTTCTGCAATCCTGCCACCAGCTGTACAGAAAACCTCCATAAATAAGAATCCTAGTTGTGCCAAATGGTGAGAGCAGAGAGAAGCTGCAGTCACACGCACAAGGCTGGGAATGACCCACATCCACCCTCCGAGAGAGGCTGCTCAGAGGGGTGAGCTGGGGAGCAAGTGATCATCACCCCAGGGGCAGGTCCTGCCTTGGCTCAACTCTTGAAGAGAGTCAGAAAGTCAGCCCAGTGTATCTTGTCTGCAGACCCCTTTTCAGTGTGCAGACAGGCACTGCTGGCCTCTGCTCACACAGGGGGCTGAGGCAGCTTCCCCCAGGTACTGCCATGGGTGCAGAAAGCAGCAGGGAAAACAGGCTCCTTCTGTGAAAAACCTGCCCTTTCCCAGTTGATACAGGAGTCAAAGCCTTCTTTGAAAGGCATAGGGAAAGAGAAACTATTTTTATATCTTCCTGAAGTTCTGTCCTTTCAGGTAGCACTACAGAATTAATGCTTTGATTATAGCCCTAGTTTCCAGTCCCTAAGTTGGAGAAGCAAATGAGGCCCACAAAAGGGCAACAGAAAACTGTTCTAACAGTGTTTCTATAAATAATGTCTATACCAGTGCATAAACCTCTGGTATTAGAAAGAAAAACTACAAAGACTTAATTATGGCAATGCAGCAGTCTGCCTCCAATTCAACTTTAAGTGCATTACTTCTCCTCATATTGACTAAGTATTTCTTGTAACCAAACCTTGTCAAATACCAGGACAATTAAAAATACTTAAGAGACTATTAGGCTTTTTGTATGCACAAGAGACCTTGTCACACAAGACAGGCATCCTAGCTAAAGTTCTGTATTTCAAGATGGTTTTTGTTTTCAGAAATCTCAAAGCATGATTATTAGCTTTTCACTGGTTTTCCCCAGTGAAAATCTTTCCATGCTCTAAAAACAGGGTGAGAAAGACCATAAACAGGAGAACCTTTGGTAGAAGTTTTACCCTGGGAGTACTGCACTCAGCACAGGAGAACACTACACAGGTAGAAAGTTACTTTGACAATGCTGTTTCCTTGAAAAGTAGAAAGATGAGTTTGTTAACAATGTTTTTTACTTTTTTTTCCAAGTAAGGGTTAAAGAAAGTAGGAGATGAGGAGATAGAACCTGCTCATCTGTAGAGATAGTCACAGTAAGCAGTAACTTTATCTCTGAAATTAAACAAGACAAAAAAATAAGCCCCGCAACCTCAAGATCTCCACTATTCCCCAAGCACATTCAGCACTGAGTTTCCCAGGTGCCTGCACCTGCAGATCCATGCCCTTGCAGAACTGCCCCAGCTGAAGAAACCAAGTCCCTGCTTCCACCTCACAGCATCTAACAGGGCTGGCTGCTCAGCCCAAGCCTTCTCAACAGGCAGAAAAGCACATTGACATGGACTCTTACTGTAACCAAGTGAAAATGCAATCACAGATTCTTATTTTAAAGCTCTGCCAGAAATAAGATGACAGTACTGTAAGAGCTTTGACATTTCTGTGCTTGCCCATGAAGCAGAAGAGCTTTCCAGCTCTCCTCACACTGGAGGCTTCAGAAGCACAAAGCAGGCATTTGCACCAGAGGAGACTCTGTGGAGAAGCACTACCCAATCCTTGGGAAAATATCACTGCAGGAAATTCAGGAGTCATTAGACTACAATAGAATCACAGAATGTTAGGGGTTGGAAGGGACCTAGAAGATCATCTAGTCCAACCCCCCTGCCAGAGCAGGAACACGTAGACCAAGTCACCCAGGAACAGATCCAGGCGGGTCTTAAGTGTCTCCAGAGAAGGAGACTCCACAACCTCCCTGGG
>JANHGL010019741.1:0-47838 GCA_024611195.1 Ceyx melanurus
GCTCTGGCAGGGGGGTTGGACTAGATGATCTTCTAGGTCCCTTCCAACCCCTAATATCTGTGAATCTGTGAATCTGTTTACTAGCCCTAGAAAGGTAAAATCACTGTTTGGATGATAACTACCTGCCATTAATGAATGTGGAGGGTGGTGAGAGCACTGGCACTCCAGCACTCTATGCCCAGCTCCACCATCACCTTGCTGATGGTGAAGTGCCTTCAACGGGGACACCTCCCTTTCTGAGTGACCAACTAGAGACACATCTTTTTCTGAGGTTTTGAACCTAGATAAAATCTTTGTAGCAACCAGTCTGACCTGCTTCATGAAGAGAGAGCAGATCATTTCACACAAATCATCTTTATGCATCAACCCCTCCAGCCTCTGGTCAGACAAGGTCACCTCTTTCCTTAAGAGCCTCTCTAAGGCTCCAGTTAATGAAGCAGCAGCCACAGCTACTCCATTAGGACAGCTGCATCTTCTCACCTCTTGAACTCTGCTAGTTGATCTCTGTGTTGCCTCTTAACCTTCCCTCAGATAAACTAAACAGATTGACCTCCTTTCATTTCTCACTAGGAGACTTTGTTTACCAGCAGACACAAACCACAAGAAAAAGGGAGAATGCTCAGCCTTCTCTTGCTTTCACAGACCCATAGAAGAGTAGGGGTTGGAGGGGACCTCTGGAGGTATCTCACCCAACCCTCCTGCTAAAGGAGCCTAAAGTGGGTTGCCCTGGAGCACATCCAGCTGGGTTTTGAATCTCTCCAGAGAAGGAGACTCCACAACTTTTCTGGGCAGCCTGAGCCAGGCTCTGACATCCTCAGAGGAAAAGTGGTTTTCCTCATGTTCAGATGGAAGCTTCTGGGTTCCAGTTTGTGCCTGATGCCCCTTGTTCTGTTACTGGCCACCACGGAAAAGTCTGGGCCCATCCTCTTGACACCCAACCTTTTGATACTGAAGAGCACTGAGATGATCCCCTCTCGGGCTGCACTTCTCCAGGCAAAACAGCCTCTCTCCAGTAGTTCCATGTCTCTCTTGAACTGGGGAGCCCAGAACTGGACACACAAAAAGTGAAAATCATGAAAAAAGGAGAAATTGCTGTCCACCAGCACTACCAGTTTCTTCTCCATGGAGGTGCTTTCCAGCAGGCCAGCCCCTCACCTGTATTGGTGCAGGACTTTACACTTGTGCTTCTTGACCTTCAGGAGTTTCTCTTCCACCCAACTCTCCAGCCTGGCCATGTCTTGCTGAATGGCAGCACAGCTCTGCTGTGTCTCTCACTCCCAGTTTTGCATCAGCAAACTGTCTGAGGGTCCCCTCTGTCCTTTCATGGAGGTCACTGCTGAAAGGTGGCTCCATTTCTCTGCCTGGAAAGTGGACAGGCAGATCAGGAGCCCTCCTGTTAGCAGAGTACTGGGATTAACTTGGTAAATATGGAAGATCTGGAAGCTCTGAGATGCCAGGGCATATTTGCAAAGTGTGCTGCTTTTCCAAGTCCTCTCTAACAGTTTCTTTCCCAGACTCATCTCTGTCACTCTGTCACAGACATGCTGCTCTTTAGCTTCTCTTGTCATGTTTTTGTTGGTTTGTTGTTTTTTTTTTCCTCAGTTATTAAAAACAAAAGTCCCTAAACCTTTATGCTGTTCACCTGGAAAAGTGCCTCTTACCTCTTTCTCAGAGAGCCCGAATTTATGAAGAAGCTCTGCTCTTGAAGCACTTGGTATTTTGTTGGGTTTTTCCTCTTTTTTTTTTTCTTTTTTAATCAATGGTTTAACGTTCAGCCAGTGTAATTGCACAACTCCCTGAGTGCTCACTGAGCCTCCTAACACGACTGTCAGAGGCCAATGAGAATAGCTGCAGGGGATGACTTTCTTCTTTTCCAGCCTGTGCCTTTGAGGTAATTTATGCTCCTCTGGATCTTTCAGGATATTTGTCACGTTCTGGGGTGGCTTTGCAGAGGCAAGAAGTGGTGCTCAGGAGCTAAGACAGGAGAGTGGAGCGACGTCCTGCACCCCAGAGATGCAGCAGTACAGATGTTCCCTCCCAGTTTGCTACACAATTCAGCTTTAATACTGATGGCAGGTCCTTGGAGAGTGAAGTCATCTGTGTCCTCATGGCCTGAGGAGCACACTGTCTAGCCTAGGCTGACACGGTACAAAATATGGCAGTAACAACAGAAAATCCCAGGACATTTTCTCTATCATCAGACCTTGTACAAATTGAACTGTCTTCCAGAAGCTTCTAGAGACACATATGAAGTACTTGACAGGCACAGTGTCACGTTTGACTGTAAACAACCTGGTGCTGTGCACTGAAGCATGCTCTTGTCTACCCTCCTCCAGCTGAAGTGTACTACAGAGCAGAGAACACTCACAGCTCAAGGCATCGTGGAGTAGGCACAAAGTGAATCCAGCATGGGTGATCTCAGAAACAAGCTGCTTCTGCTCTTCTGGAGATTGGCTAAGAAACAATGAAGGGAAAAAAAAAAAAAAAAGCCTCTCCTTTCGTATTCTTCCTCACCAAAGCCTTCTTTCAGGAAAGCATCTGATCACTTTCTAATGGATTTAGTTTTTCTTGCCTGCAGCAGAGCTGCCATCGTGGATGTCTCCAGGAGCAGAGCAGTTTGTCTCAGGAACAGATGCTATCAGGATAGGCTGTGAAGTCAGATAGCCACATAAGACATCCATAACATTTTATAGGGATATATACTAAGCCACAGATAAAGACAGTTGGTTGGCTGTGCTTCTACTCAGGATGACACTAGAGTTCTTCTGGCTGGCTTCAGAACACTTGATTGGAACCTTCACTTGATCTCTCTTTCCCACCAGCTCAGCAACACTATGCAAACCCACCATGGACAGTTTCTGCCTAAGCTCATCTTAAATCAGTCACTCCCATGATGTGCAGCTAACAGCACCCACCAGGTACACCAGACCCTTCCTTGTCCACCACCAGGCTCAGGAAGGCTCCCTCTAAGACCTCCTACTGATGTTAGAAGTCTTCAGATCTGATGGACTGCCAGCCAGCATCAAGAAGGAAATCATAAGCAGCAGAGAGGGGAAGGAATGAATGCAAACCATCTGTAAGCATTTCATGGTAGCCCACCATAATGGGCATGGAGATCTGAGGTGGGGCTGGAACCCTGCTGTGCTGCTTTCATGTCAGCCCCAGGTGCCACTTCAACACACAGACTTTTCTTCTACCCCGAGCTGACTTCTCACAAAAGAACTGAAGACAATCTTCAAAAGCTTTAAGTGGCCATCAGAGACAGGCTGGCCTTAGGCAAATGCCAGGAATAAGGACTAGGTATCTTTTGTTTTATCTTGGGAATCTCAGATTACTAGACACACCCCCACTTCTTGTATAAACTTCTTGAAAGCAAAAGGAGCAACTCAGGGCTGCTAGAAAGTCTCCCATCAAAAGGATCACAGATGCCATGGGAAGATGGATGCCTTCCATCTTCAAAGCACAAGGCAGCAGACACTGAAACAGTTTGGTTCCCTGGATGGAAGTTGAATTCTCTGTGGATGGCAGTGCTCAGATGACTTAGTGCCAGGTCACTGTTAGCTCATTTTCATCAAGATGTGATGTCACCCTTCCTAGGTTTGTTTTTTTTTCAAACTGACATTAATGTAACTGTTAAACAACATTTATTCTCTGGGTCCTGCAGGAGATGATCCAGACAGCTTCCAACCCTGAATTTCCCCAGCTCTGCAAGAAGCCTGCTCTAATCCACCAAGGGGTTTATTTCTGTTTGGGTTTTTTTCTTTTATTTATTGTTTTGTGCCATGCTGTCTACTTTTTGTGAACCTTGCATGTAGAATGTTCTTAATCTGCCCATATGCTAGACAAACACAGAAGTATCACAGATTTCAGTGAACAGCAAAATTACATTTCCAGTCAGTTCAGAATCCAGGTTTCATCTGCCTTTTCTCTGGTTACAAAAGATGAATATTGGTGCCTGGTTGCTGTAAAAATCAAATTGGGAGGAGGAGCACAAAGAAGAGGGAACCAGTGTTTAGTTTGCTACTGTGATGCTAAACTTATTAATTATAAAAGCTCTACATGTACAAATGGACACAGACCAACTACTACGTAACCATCACCTAAGAAATCATTAGTCCTTGCCTTCCCCTAAGAATAACCTCAAAGAAAGGTCAAAAAACCTTAGGAATACTGTGTCCAAGTGAGAAATTATCTTGATATAAATCATCTAGGTCACGAAGGGCCATGGAGGACCAGCTTGTACATCCACCCTTTTAACATATCCATTCCTTGATCTGTCCATTCTACCTTCACACAAGACTACAAAAGGCTTCCAAACAATGTCCGTGCTGGGAGGTAAAGTAAAACCAGGCAGCAAAAATAGATGTGTTCCAACAATAAGAAAATGCAGGAAGATCATCAGGATTGCACTGGGTCCTGTGGCCACAAATCAGAGCCTGCATCAGCAATGGCTGTGAGCACAATTTTCCCATCAGATGGAAGTGAATTTGCTGTAAAACCTCAACTGAACGTGCACTGGGCAACTGGACACAGTGGAGAAAAAAGCATGTCCAATTTTCCAAGTAATTCACCTTTGCCAAGACCTCCCACTGATGGAGGTGTGGTTGATCCCTTAATTATTTCAAGTGAGGGTTGATCCCTTAATTACCTCAAGTGGCCCTTAATGTCACACCACTCTGCTGCTCAAAAAAAAAAAAAAGGACTTTCAGTTTGTGTTTTTTAAACCACAACACAATCTCCCTAAATCAGGAGGGAGGGTGAGCACCCTGGCTGGCTTTACTTCAACTGTACCCCTCCCCAAACAAAAGCCATCAACAATTAAGAGGTTTTTAGAGCAAGGGATGCTCCTTAGTAGGTGCAGAGCCACAGGCAGGCAAGGAATTGCTGGAGTTGCCTGTAACAAGCCAACAGGATGAAAATTAAGTAACATGCACTGAAGAGGAACGAGCCATAGAGATGTTCTTGACCAGCCATTCATCAGAGGGAAGCAGCAGTAAACACAGCAACAGATTTGCCTAAATCCTGGGAAAAGACACTACCAACCAACCAACCAACCCTCATCACCCAGGGAGGGGAGGTTCCCCAATGGAGAGAAGTCTCCTGCCACGTGGCAAACACAGGACTAGCACATGGCAGGAGATCTCAGTGTGCTTGAGGTGAACACTCTGCCTGAAGCCTGGCAGGCAAGGGTGACAAGAAAGCACCCACGACAGCAAACACTGGCAGAGGAGCTTCTCTCCTCCAGCCCAGCTCTGCTCACAAGCTGCCTGCCAAGGAGGTGGCAGGGACAGGAGGCAGCACAAAGCAGCCTTCAGAGAGCTGAACTCATCATCTCCCCAGCTTTCCTTCACCCTAATGACAGGTGTATCCTGGGGTAGATCCACCATGGCACTGAGGGAACCAGACTGGCCAGGTCTGCTCTGACACAGTCTCCAACCAGTTAAAAGCAGAGCCCAGTAAAAGTGTCAACTGCCACACACTTTGGGACTCCTCCTTCCTGCTGATAAGCTCACGGAGCACTTGATGGCACCAAAGGGAACCAAGTGCAAATATCAAGGAGAAAAAAAAGCCCCAGCAGCTTTGCTTCAGTGTGTGACTCATGAGAGGAGAATGCCAAGCCCTGAACAAGCCAAAGCCAAACAGCTGACTCTCAAACCCTGCAAGTAAGCACAAAGTTGCCCTTAAAAACACAGGCTGCCATTTTTTTCCAACAAAAAAAAAGCAGTTTGTGGGGGTTTTTTTATACAATAAGAGCCTGATGAAGACAGGACACACAGTGTGGGATGCAGTTATCTAAATATAGGTGCCAAGTACCATTTGAGATGCCCTGTGAGGCTGGTAGACCCGACTGGTGATGGAACAGCTTTCTGGGCTAGCAGCAGGGTGGGAACCAGCCTCTAATTAAGGCACCTAATTCTCAGTGTGCACAAAAGGTATCTTAGCATCCCACAACTACTAGGACAGACTTAAGTCAGTGAAGACTGGAAAGCAAGTCAAAATATGCAGGAGTTTCCTACACCAAATACTGGTGGATTCCCCTACACTGGACAGTTTTAAGACTCAGCTTGGCAGGGTACCAGACCACCCCATTTCAACTACATATAGAGAGAGTTTACCTTAAAAGGTTGAACTAGATGAAGCTCGAGGTCCATTCCAACCTGGTGTTCTATGATTCTATTATTCTATGAAATCCTTCATGGAAGCACAGAAATGAAGTCAAGAGCTGCCAGTATACTTGGAATTTCCCTCTTTCCATGACCATGGTGAGCATGCTCTCCACTCACACCCAGTATCTTGGCCTTATGAACTAGGCTAGATGAAATCTTAAGAGTCATAGTTATTTCAAGAGAACTACATTATCAAGAATCACCAGATCTCTGCTATCCAGGAGTAAATAGAAATACTTAGCAGAAAGGAGAATGAAAGAGCATTGCCAAGGGCCCATCAGCTACCAGGGGCTGGTGTGTGGTGTCCCCACAGCCCTTTGAGCACACAGGCATTCCCTCCCCAGCAGTATTACACAGAACTGCAGCACTCCCTAGAAACAGACTCCCACATGGGATTTTTTTTTTTTGCTTGTTTTATTCTCTCTCTAAGCTGATCTCATCTCTGGTCCCAGTTCTTATTGTTTGGTTCATTTTTTTTTAGTAGCTTGACTCCACGTAACCGAGAGGATCCACTTTTGAGGAGAAGCACATCCCTTTGCTCTTTGTGTGCAGGAAATTTTTAACTTATATTTCTTATATCAGACTTCTTCAGCCTGAAGAAAACGTCGTTCTGAAAAGGAATTAAATAAAACATAAAATGAAGGGGACTTTGTAATGGGAGTTGGGACATGGACCAAAAGAACTTGTATTTCAAATGTTCTGTTGCACCGTTTGCTTGTGTTACACTCAAAGCTTTGGGAAGCCATCCAAACCTATACAGACAGGAAAGAATTCAAGGAAATTACAGCTGCAAGGTGCCAGTGACACAGAAAAGTGTTTGTATTGAAAAATGAAACTGAAAATACAAGGATGAGGTGAAAAGCACTGAACAGCTTGTGCAGGAAACGTCCAAAAAAGAAATGCTGAACAGAGGAGATTTGAGAACCACTCCATTCCCCTCCAAAAAAAAAAGTGATAAAGGGAATGAAAGAAGCTCTGCCCAAAAATTAATTGGAAAACCACTGGAGGAGTTTCCATCCCTTCCACAGGGATGATCCATAAGATCATGGATTCTCTTGTCCAGTGTTTATATTCCCCTTGGTAAAGAAGCTGATTAAATCACATTTAATTTGAAAAATCTAAAACCTAGAAGATAAGTCAGATGAAAACTCTGGCTTTAAATGTAAAGACAAATAGAAAAGCTTATCCATTGCACCTTTCAAATCAAAACCCAATCTCACCATGTTATAAGGAAAGAAATGAACTCTGCAACTGAAGCATAACAGAAATATTTTAAGGTCAAATAAAAAAAACCAAACAATACAGGCAATTAAGTGCCTGGGAGCACAGGGAGGGTGCACAGAGTTGTGTCTAATGGGTTTGCTCCACAATGAGACTAGAGATATTTATTCAAACTGAAGGGTGTGTGCTGCCCTAATCCAAGGATTAAATCTGTTATCCACAAAAAAAGATGAGAATCTGAGCCCTAATGATTCCATGCTCATAAAAATCACAAGATATTGGTGTTATTTCAACTAAGAAACATCAACAGCTGCATCAATTCTATCTTGCAGGGCACTGTACAATACAGATGTGTCAGAAGAAATTCTTTCACTGCAGAAAGAATTTTCACTGCAGAAGCTCCAGCAGGGATGGGTAGTCCCACTTGAAATTGCTCTACACATTCCTACCAGGCCATTATTTTACAGGGAAATGTCTTGCAATCCATTTTCCAACACTGAATTCAGAAAGTTGAGATAGCCACTCTCTATAGATAAAATTAAGGGAAACTATAAAAAAAGAAAGGCTAAAAAAAGAAATCTGGTCCAGATGGATTCCCAGCTGAATTCTATAAAATATTTACAGATCTTCTGTCACCAAAACTTACGTTTCTTTTTGATGAGGTGGAAACCAAAGGCTCTCCACCTGTCTTTTTTCTTTAAAAAAAACCAACAAAAAACAACCAACCCTCACAGAAGATATTATAATAATATTTAGGAAAAAAAAAAACACAACAGAAACCCACAAGAGACTTTAATCTTTGCTGTAATTACTGCAAGTGACTTGAATTAATCAATTTTGATTTGAAAATTCTGTAAAAAGATACTCTCTCTTTGCTCAATTTAGCCCAAAGTTCCCCCAAATCCGAGTTTAAGAGTCTGTTCATTAAAACAGGCTCAGACCTGATAAGCACAGGCTGATGCCACCATCATTCACATAATAAATTCACAGCCTAGTCTCGTGACAGTGCTGTCTCTAGCTACCAAAAGATACTTCATCATGTGTCATAAGGATAAAATATCCACTTTTTCATTTAAAATCAGCCCAAATATTCTCCATTTTATGCTCTTAAAAGTGTATTTTCCATTCACCCCCAGCCAGGCTGCCAGAACTCAGCTGCTGAAGAAAGAGGGAGCAGCTGATGCACCCAGGACATGCAGATCAACTCTGTATTGGTTGTGGTCCTGTAGACACCAGAGCAGAGGCTCACAGAGCAGCCCTTTGCACTGCAAAGAACCCTGATGGTCTTGCCAGGACTTTGGGAGAATATGCCTGAGGAGCAGCAATGTATCTGTAATTCAAGCTTTGTTTCAGAGCTTCCATCCAGCCAGGGCTTGGTGGATTTGATGTAAAAGGTGGCAGGGCAGTGGGCTGAAAGCAGGGGATGAATCAGCGAATGGACTGGGTTAGAAGGGATCATTGAGTTCTAACCCCCTGCCATGGCTCTCAGATCTCCTGCTCCAGGCTATGCTGCTTTGTTCTTCTCCCCATCCCCAGTAAGATCTTAAAAAGAGAAATTCCTCCCCTAACAATGCATGCATTCAACCTCAGTTCTGATCTCTGCCGGGCGTTTTCAGCTCTATGCAGCACGAAGAACCATCTCCTGTCATATATTTGCATAACAAACCAACACCCCCACACACACACTGTGGTGCTTCCAAACCCATTTCACATATTACAGCACGAGAGAAGAATTTAGAACACACTGGATGTTCAGGGCACATCCCATTTTCTTTCAGCTGACCTTGGCTTCATTATTCTCTGCAGCATCTTGCTTTTTACAATGGGCTGGGTAAAGAAGTGGTCTCCACTGCATGTTGACTTGGTAAGCACTACAATTAATTCCAATTAGCACGCTGCCCTTCCTTTCTCTTCTCACTTTCAGAAACGTCTCTCTAAACCAATCTACGATTTACCAGTCACACAGAAAAGCTTCAGAAAAATACTCCTCCACAAGCATATGGCAGAACAAATTTGCCCGAGCGCTGCAGGCTTTTCGTGGCATTTATCTCCCAGAAGGTGTCACACAGGGACAGAGATGTCTCCACGTGCTGGCCAGGCTCAGGAAGGCAGGGAGCTCTTCCTTCTCCCGAGGTGGCATGAGCCATCTCCTCCAGAGAGCATCCTCCTCCCAGCAGATGCTCCAGGCAGATGAGGACTTGTCACCAGCTCTCCAGGATCTCACCCGTCCTGTGCTTTCTAGGAGCTGTGCTAGCTCAGTCACACACCATGGCAACCACATTCGAGGGCTCTTCTTCCAAACCATCCCTTATTTAAAAGAAGGAGGGAGGGGGGAAGGAAAAAAAAAGCAAAGCAAAGCAGCCAGTTCAGCCAAAGTGCTTCATGAACAATGTAATTCCCAAATGGGCACACAGCAACCATCAGAACGTCCCCACCATGGCCACAGTTCAGAGGTGACATTCCCAGGCTGACCTAAGCTGAACCAGGGAAGAATCTCTCCTGTTTCAGGCTGTTCAGCCTGGAGAAGACTGAGAGGGGATCTTATTAATAGTTACAAATATCTCAAGGGTGGGTGTCAAAGCAGGAGGGGCCAGTCTCTTTTCAGTGGTGCCCTGTGGTAGGATGAGAAGTGCTGACAGAACACTTTGGGTTGGAAGGGACCTTTCAAGACCACTCAGTCCCACCCTCCTGCAGGGAGCAGGGCCATCTGTGACTAGAGCAGGCTGCTCAGAGCCCTGGCCAATCTCACCTGGGATGTTTCTAGGGATGGGGCTTCTAGCACCTCTACACCTGCATGGTCTGCAGGCTGCATTTGCTGAGGAGACAACCTGCTGAGCTCTCAGGCATTTCATTCTCTAGCTCTTCTGCACACACAAGTTTCTCCTTCAGTGAGAAGGTTTGCATGTATGAGAACCTATGGATTTAAACTTACAACATACAAACATAATAATTTCAAGTTTCTCACCCAGAAATGAGACATCTTTCAGAAATTCTATAAAACCTTTTGAGTTCTCAGGTGGGTCTCAATCCTTTATTCTAACCACAGTATTGATATCACCCTCTCTACAACAAGCCTATAATGAACCAAACAGAGGCACAAGAATCCCACATAAAGAAAAGCCCCAAAAAACTCTGGATGGGGTCATTTCCACACCACTGACAAACCAAGCAGCCTGTAGAATGAGACACCAGAGACAACCAGCACTTGCCTATAGTGTATATATATATATATATATATAAATAAATCTAGACCAGTTAATATAAACCCTTCCTGATTTTCAGAGGTGTATAAGTAGAAAAAAGAGAGAATGGTAACTGGATGTAGAAGGGGTAATAAAAATATCAGCAACACATAGGAATTTCACAGGTATCCTTTCCTGGATGCCCCCAGTTCTCAGGGAAGATGGCAAGACTGTACAAGACACTCCAAAATAATATGTTTCTATATTAACTGGGGGGAGGGAAAGGAAGGAAAAACAACCAATAAATAAAAAAAAAATTCACAAAACCCCTCACACGCCACCAACAAAGAAGCAGGTAAGAAATCTACAATGAAATAAACCTAAATAATTAAAAATAAATGTAAAATAAATAAGTAAATAAAAAGTGTACACAGCTAACAGTCTCAACAGAGCTAAAAGTCACCACAGAGGTGAGTGAACTCAGAAATAACTCAGAAAAAAAAATTTAAAAAAAACAACAAAAAAAGAGGAATGTTTGTAACTTCTACCTTTGGAAAAATCTCTGGAAGATGCTCAAATACAAAATCCCACTGCAAGCCAGTAAAATTTATTGTCCACCCCATCAGCTGCTCGGGGAAGTTCAAAAATAGCAGCTGAGATGTGATTAAATCCAGCAAGCCTTGGTAACAGGAGCACGAGCACTGGGGAAGAGCAGGGCAAGCAGAGCTTTGGCTCATTACTGCTGATTTGTGACACCATTTGGAAAAAATCAAGGGGATTCCAGAAGAAAAGTGAGTGTTGAATTGAAGCCAAAAGGTAAAACAGATAATCCAGGGCTCATTAATGGCCTGCCAGCCTCACAACTAAGCTGGGAAAAGGAAGAGACAAAAAAATAGGGAACAATAAAAGAAAAAAAAGAAGAAGAAACAGCTGATGTTGGACTCAATTAAAGGAGAATATTTTAATTTTCTGACGTAATGAGCAATTTAACCCTTGTTTTCCCTGAGACACAGTTATGAAATATTCAGATTAGAATGGATTTATGGCAACTATGGCTCACTGAACTCCGTGACATGTTTTCACCCCCAAGTGCACAAGTGCCACTGAGAAGAATAATGCCACTGAAGCCTCTGGGGGCTGAGCACCATCCTGAATGACCAAAGAAAACCAACAAATCCCAGAATAATAAACTCATCATCCAGAAGAGCTCAGGCTGTATCACGTGTGCAGCTCCCAGGGATGGCAGATGTTTCCACAACTCCACTGCAGATTGATTCTTGGCTGGCCCTGGGTTGTTTCTGATCAGTCACTCTGCAGAAGCAGTGGAAGGTCACACAAGGATCAGTGGAACTGGTTAAAAAAAATGTTGTGCCAACAGGTCACAGCCATGGGAAGGTCACTTCCAATCTTCTCAGTGCCAGTCATGGCCACACTGGGTCCAACTCTGCTGCCAAGTTCTATGAAAGATTGCCCAAGAATCAAAAGAGAATTCAGAGAAACATTTCAATACTGGAAATGCAGAGTTTTTCCTTGGCTGGGATATATTTAGTTTAACTGAAGGTACATTATAGTACACCTTTATCTAAATATTTAGGTATCCATCATCAGTGTATGCAAATAATCTTTAACTAAGTCTTTAATTAACCAAACAAGCTAAGATAGCATAGGCTGAACTTTAAACAACTGGGTCCCAAACTAGAACCCAGGTGAAAATTTCCACTGGGAGGGATTACTACCAAAAAAAATAAATAAATTATTAAAAAGTAAAATAAAATAAAATTTAAACCAAAACACCACAAACATAAAAAAGCAA
Organism: Ceyx melanurus; assembly: GCA_024611195.1. Taxonomy (NCBI): domain Eukaryota; kingdom Metazoa; phylum Chordata; class Aves; order Coraciiformes; family Alcedinidae; genus Ceyx; species Ceyx melanurus. The sequence continues at coordinate 12,384 of JANHGL010019741.1, forward strand.
TGAGAGATAATCTAAGTTTAGATTTCTTTGAAAAATATGCTTCAGTTCAGAGGGAAAGTAACTGAAGAAAAAAAAAACAAAACAAACTTAAGATCTTTGCTATATAAAAGGTCAGACTAGATAATGAGAGTGATTCCTTCTGGCTTTATAATCTGTTTTTCAGCTGCCACTGAAATCACTGGAGCTACACTCTGGCAAAGCTCAGCAGATGCAGGACTCAGGGACCAGAGCAGCCTCGGTGGGTTCTTTGGGAGAGAGAAGGAAGGTGTGGGATGGTTTCAGGGATTTCCACCCAGCACTCCCGTGGCTGGGAAGGTTGTAGCTTCACCTCAGTTACCATCTGGGTGCTATTTCAACAACATTCTCTCCAGGATGATGATTCTGTCACTGATGTCCCTGATCAGAGCTGAGCCAACTCCATTCTTCTCCAGCAGCCTGGTGGTGTTTTGAATGAAACAAAAAGATTTGGGACACAAAGGGATGGTTCCTTGGGATCAAGTTTCTCCAGCATTTCCTCAATTCTCTTTGCAGCACAAGAGGCTGATGGTAAAGATGAGTAGCTTTCCCCAGCTCTGTCCTGCCCACTCGTTTCACTTCTCTGCCTTTGCTTCTCCTCCTCCTGCCTCTCCTTTGTTACAGGCACCAAATTAACTGCTTAATTCAGCTGTCTCCTTGGAGGCACAGGGAGGTGAAGCTCCAGCCCTGAGCTTGCACTGACAGCCCTTCTGTTGGTGCACAGCAACTACAAATGAACACACCTCAAGTATTTTAGCAAGTAATAAAAATGGAAAAAATATTAACAATGAAAAATTCCCTGGAGCAACCACCTGTCTCGGGAAGCCCACTAACCCTCATCTTCCCATAAATCATCTCCTGTCAACTCCAGTATCTTCAAAGTTGCCCAATTTCCATTTTCAACTGTATTATGAATGTCTACAAAAATGAAAACAAAAGCCTTTTTGAGGGTGCCTATGGTTCTGTGGCCTGCAGAAACCAATTAGAATTATTACTGATGTCAGAAGATTTTTTTGTGTGTCTGTGTGGTTTTTGTTGTGTATTTTTTTGGGGTGTGTGTGTGTGTATTTTTGTTTGGTTTTGGGATGTTGCTTTGTTTGGTTTGGTTAGTTGGTTTCTATTGTTTCATTAGTTTGGGTTTTTTCTTTCAGTCTACAAGCACCTGCACAACCTGCTTCGATTCCTCTGTCCCCAGCAATCTTTACATTTTAAGCAGTAATTAAGTTTTTTTCAGCAAATGAAGATGATTGGAGGCAGAGGATTGGGGAAGAAGGACATCTAAAAAATAAAATACAATGCAAGGACAAAGCTCCAGATGTTCACAGCTCCTTGCTGAAGAGCAAGACAATGCAGACCTGGTGGAAAGGAGAAAATAAAAGCAGGATAAAATATCCCTGAGGACATTTATCTACATTTCAAGGAGGATGAAGGGGGGAAAAAGGAGAAAAAAACCTTCCAGCCTCTACAGGTTGTCACTGTACAGTCCCTCTTTCTTCTGTCCCTGTAAAATTCACAAGCTTTGGCCACACTCAACAAGTTCATGATGTATAAAACTATCAGCCTTTCTATGTATCATTCCATAGGTGCTCAAAAAAGCTGTATTTTGCTAGGAAGATGCAGTACTGAGTATACAGAGCAACCAGAAAAGCCCAGATGTTCTTATTTCACTTCCATAAGAACCTCTGCAGAACTTCAGAGTGGAAGACCACCTCCAACACCACTTTTTAATAGTGAGCATCTCCAGTTCACAGTCTCTCAGCACCCACCTGAGATTCCCACACATCCATCCAGGAGCTCTGAAGTATCAGGTCTGTTATTAAAGTAACACCCAGGAGCATTTTTCCTAGTTCTTTCATGGCAAGAGGTGCTTCTTTCTGGGTGAACTTTCATCCTGCTTCAGCGAGCAGAACTTGGCTGGCTTCTCCCACATCCCTTTTCCATTATTCATACTCCAAATTGCTATTTCTCTGCATTAGCAAACAAGAACATAATGGCCAGGGTTTCATTCTGATGTCTTTCAACGAGGTGAAAATGCTCGTCGATGGATTTCCTCCTGAAGCAAAAAGTTTGCTGGACCAACAGTCTGCTGTAATTAAGGTTAGAAACCTCAATTAAAAAAGAAACTCCAGTTTTTGGTACCTTGTTTCCTCCTGATGGACTGGCTGTTGCTGTGTGTGATGGGTGAGTTACAGGAGGCTGCTGGATCAAAGAAAGGGTCATAGAAATAGAAAATGAAAGGGATGATTAAAGATTATTCTGAGTTAAAAATCAACATTCTGCAGCAGCAGATTCTTAAAGGTGCTGGACCAACGGGCAAAAGAATTGGAGATGGAGAGGAAGTAATTAGAGAAGCAACTCCCATCCCTGGCCTGGCTGCCATCCCAATCTTCAGGGCATTTCTCATGGCCTGAAGCTTTCCTCAGTTCTAGATTGACAGATGGGGAGTAGGGGGGGAAAAAGAAAAGAAAATAGATAAAGCCAGGAGAAAATAAGCTGCATCTAGGACCTTTTCCATATTAATTAAAAGCCTGCTGATGAGATGGAAGCAACAAAGCAGGTGATGTTGCTGCCCATGGAGCACCCTCAGCTGCTGGCAGGTGCTGGCAAATGCCAGTATTTCTTGCTCCTGGGGAAACTCCTTGAGAGCTACTGGTGCTGGGAGGAGGCTCCACTCCCTGGGCTTATTCTGCTCTGCATAGAAGAAAAACAATGTGAAATGAAACTACAGAAGAGAGCTAATGATGCCAAACAGGGAGGGGTTCTATTTGCCAGCCAGTCAGGCTGCACTGAGCAGCCACCTGTGTAAAAAACGTAAATTAATAAGTAAAATAATGTGTACAAAGATAATGTATTTTTTAAAATAAATAAATAAATATATATATATATCACCTGAAGAGCATTTGTGCAGATATACTGACAAACACACAGGGAACTTCATACCAAACGTGCCTGTCCTCACTCACCACACCAAATATATAAATACATCAGCCTGTGACTAGGAAAGTGGAAGGTGAAGAATATCAGGTAGTTGAAAATCCTGACTTTCTTGCTTTGTTCCCCTGGCTGCAACCTCTGATGGAGTCAAGCACCTTATTTCATGTATCTGCTTTGGGATGGAACTATCATTTCCCAGACCAGAGAGGGACTAAGAGCCAGATGCACTTTAATCCCTCCTGCTGTGGGTAACAGCTGGCAATTCACCAGCAAACTGGTGCACTTATTTCCAACATTTTTATACTCAACTACTTTTAGATTGAAAAAAAAAAAAAAGAAGCAAGAAAGGGTCTAAGGCAAAGGGATGGTGGAGGAGGAGGTGAAGGGTTCAAAAGCTGCATCTCCAAGAAAGCCTACCCAATACCAGCCTTCCTCAGCAGAAACATCTCTTTTTCAAGTGGCTAATAAAATCTCCCCCCTAGCCATGTGAACACAGGCAGCCCCACAATCAGCTTTCCATGCAGATGCAGCTTCAACTTGCAAACAGCAGCTACAGGGATGTGCAGATGGGAACACTGCAGGTTCTCACAGTGGCACTGCTGCCCAGCCACCACCCTGCCTGGCATACAAGGAACAGTTCTCAAATAAGCCCCAAAGTAATAAAAAAACCCAAACCCACTATGCAAGTTAGCAAGGAAACTGGTCTCCACTTTGGTGTGCCCAGAAAATCACCAAATCATGCAACAGTTTGAACTTTTAAGGTCATCTGGTCCAACCTCCCTGCAGGGAGCAGGGACATCTGCAACTGGAGCAGGGTGAATGATTCCAGAGATGAGGCTTCTACCACTTTTCTGGGCAACCTGGGTTACTGTTTCTCCACCCTCAGTATAAAATATTCTTTCTTATATCCAGTTGAATTCTCCTCTTTTAGCTTAAAACCATCACCCCTTGTCCTGTCATAGGAGGCCCTATTAAAAACTCTCCTGTAGGCTCCTTCAGGTCCTGGAATGCTCCAAGGTCTCCCCAGAGCCTTCCCTTCTCCTGGATGCACCAATCCAGGACAAACAAGCCTTTTGCAATAGGAATTAGAAAGCAAAGATATTATAACAAGTTATATATTATATATTTTATATATATATCTCCTATTATAAGAGATATTATAACAACTCAGCCACCAAACCCACCTCCCTCCTGACAGATCCCTGCTCTGCAAAGCCCCACAAAACTCAGGCAACTCCAGTGGGAACCTCTCAGCTCCTCCCTTCCCCAAGCACAAATTGGAATGCCATTTGAATCCAGTGACACTCTTACAGCTCCCAAAGGACAGAGGATCCAAAGTTTGGGGAGTGGTGACGTGATATGGTGAAAAAAATAATAATCAAAGGCTGGATTTGGCAATTTCCAACAAGCAGCTCAGCATCCACCCGCCTCCTCCAGGGGCTCTGTCCTTAGCTGTGTTCTCTTGGAACATCCTGCTGAAAACTAACATTGAGTTTCTACACCCTATATATAGCACTGACATTTTTATTCTGCTAATTGATTAACCAAAAAAAAAAATTTTAAAGAGAAAAAAAAAAAATAAATCAACTTTTGAACTACCTAAGAGCAAAAGCTTTTTGGCATAAAATTCTGTTATTTTAAAATGAATGCAGAGGCTTTAAAGCAGCAAGTCTGCCCTGGACAGAGCTCTCTGCAGGCACCTTCTCTTGCCTGTCAGGATGATAATTATTTTCAAAGAAATAAAGCTGACTGGTAGTTTGCAACCTCTCTCGAAGCCCTTTTAAACAGCAGGATCTGTGTTCTCTCCAGTGCAGCACTGATGACCTTCACACATATATTATGACATTCATTAAACATCCTGATTTATTAGACTTGTTGCTCAGAGGTGTCACTCTGGACAACTATTTGTGTCTGTCCTGGGTTGGGTGAGAACAGAACTCAGTCTCTTCAGGACTGAACTTTTCAGCTCAGCTCAGCCCTGCCCTGAGAACACCCCATGGGCACAGGCAGTACCTGGGGAGGCAGAAAGGCAAAGGCATCTGCAGAAATCATTTTTCTATTGGCTGAGTCTCCCTTATCCCCTTTTAGTTCCCCTTTGGGGAGGCAGGGGGGTTACCAGTGGCTGTTACAGGTCTAGTGGCTGCCCTCACCCTACACCCTGACAAGATGGCAACTCCACACACAGGAAGGACAGGACTGGGGGCAATACAGGACTTAGAAGAGTTTCAGACTTTTTTACCCATCAACTTTCCAAACAGGTTAAATAGAACTAGAAAATGGATTAACTTACTGCTGGGTCCCACCCCAGAAGCAACTCCATGGCAGGGAAAAGCAAACTTCTCTAGATTGACTTAATTCACCCTGCAATTTATGAACAGAGCTGTTTCTGTTTACAACTTCACACACCTCTGAAGCTTTCTGAGCTGAGGAGGAAAGGGGATAAGACCTGTTTTTCATACACACATCCAAACAAAGCACATTTTAAAGTCTACCAGGGATGTCTTGATTCATTGGTAGATGTCACGCCTCTGCAAGCAGCAGTAAGTGCATGTTCTGGGAATCAACACATCATCACTGCTTCCAGAAGCAGCAGAAATGGACCAAAAATGGAATAGACATTGATATCTTTTGGCCAGAAAAGAAAGCAGATTGCTTCTTGGGAACGTGCTCGGGAGTCCAACTTCCCAACCTAGCTGCAAGGAGTGGCACAGAGTTTTTTACAGGCAACAGGAGCCCAGACCAAAATTTACTGAGAGCACTAGATGTTTTCCACTTCATTTCCAATTATTTCAGCTCACTGTTTTTCAGCCTGTGCCCTATGGATTACTTTGTCTTTTCCTGGAGACACCACGACACCAGCAATCTGAACCACAAACGTTTTCAAGGCATCCAGAAGTCTGAAAGACTCCCATGTTGCTCCTCTAGATCACATAAAAAATCAAAGCAGACTATCACAGAATCATTTAGGTTGGGCCCTCGAGATCACTACAAAGTCCACCAGTAACCCATGTCCCTCAGCACCACATCTCCATGGCTTTGAAACCCCTCCAGGGATGGGGACTCCAGCACTGCCCTGGGCAGCCTGGGCAAGGCCTAGACAACCCTTGCAGGGAAGAAATTCTTCCTGATGTTCAACCTAAACCTCCCCTGGTGCAACATGAGGCCTTTTCCTCTTATCCTATCATTTCCTGATAGGAAATTACCCCACCTGGCTCCAACCTCCTGTCAGGGAGTTGTAGAGTGATGTTGACTCCCCTGAGCCTCCTTTTCTCCAGGCCAAACAATCCCAGTTCCTTCAGCCACTCCTCAAAAGATTCATCCTCTAGACCCAAGCTCTGTTGACCTCTGGAGATGCTCCAGCCCCTCAATGTCCTTCTTGGAGTGAGAGGCCAAAAACTGAACCCTCTGTTCAAGGTGTGGCCTCAGCAGTGCTGAGTACAGGGGGACAATCCCTGCCCTAGTTCTGGGAGACTGGTGTTAATCTTGTAAAGCCTCTCTCACTGTCAGATTTTTCAAGTGGTTAGTAGCATATACTAGGTGGGAAAAGGGTGAAAGCAAAATAATAGCCATAGAAGTAGGTGCTCTTGTGGACAGCTCTTGCAGACAGCCAACATGGTCTACAAAATCATCATAAAAGTAGCTTAAAATGGGATATAATGACCCAAATCAACTCCACTGTGTCAAAACTGATCAAAATTCCACATAATTCTATCTGGCTAATCAAGGACCACTCAAAACTACTCCTCAAAACACCATGTATTTTGCCTAACCAGGAGCTAAATGCACCAAAAGGTTGTTTCCCAGTTCTTCTTCCAGATGACTGCTGCAGAGTGCACCACAGACCTCATCTTTCAAGGAGCCCAAGCCTCCTTTGACACACCAATTAGCATCATAAAACACCCAGTGCTCTCTAAGGGGTCAGAATATCTGCAGAGTTTCAAGAGAGATTCAAGAATACTGATCCTTCTGGGACAGTATCTGCCATAAACAGGTTATTTGCCAATATTTCACTTGTGATCTCCAAGGAAAGGCAACTGCTGCTTTAATTCTGCTGATGACCTTTGCAATATGCAAGGAAGAGAGGAGGGAAATTGGGCAGGGGGGTGTAGAGATGTGAAAGGCCAGCTGAGTTTAGCTGCAGATCATTCCTGAAGGACATGGTGGGAATGCAATGGAGGCAGACAGTGGCTGGGTAAAGCATCCAAAATGATTTTTTTGGGACATTCTGGCAAAGGCAATGAATTCTACAAGAGCAGGAGTTCTAACCAGGACAGATACAAACCCTCCTGCAGCTCCTTCAACTGATGGATCAGCCTCTCCTGGGCAACTCTTAAGAACTTAAAGATATCATTATAAAATGCAAGGAAAAAACAAACACAGGGAAAGGTCAAGTTTAATTGCTGCATTTGAGATAATTTTTCACACTCTACTTCCCACTCTGCTCGGTGCTGAGCGTTCCTGGAGACAAGAGACGAAAGGATTTTGTAGAGCACACAACAAAAAAGCCCAATGTGCAAATCAGATACCAGCTGGTGTGACCAGGGAGGTTCCAGGCCTCTCCTCCAGCATCTCAGAAGCAGAAGGGAAAGGAGGGGGAGGTTGAGAACTGCAAAACAAAGCCAGGCCATCAGCAACTTGTCCACAGCCAGAGCCACTCACAAACACCTAGAAACTGGTTGGAGAGAAACCTGGAGGCTCAGCCTCTAGATGGGAAAGGAGAACAACACTGACCCACTTTCCAGCACACTTGTGAAGCTGCTGGAGATGCTACAGTGAAAGGCACTGCAGAAACCTGGAGCAGGAATAAGGTTATCACTGAAATGCAGCCATGCACTTTGGACAGGGAAGGTAACAGATAAGACATCAAATAATGCAGAGAGTCAGGCAAGTTTCTTTTTTTGGAAGATAGGGTTTGACAAAAAAGCATTCAGGATGTACTCTTGCAAATGGTGCCCCAGATCTTTAATAAGCACAAAAAGGAAAATTAACCTTTTGAAGGGGTAGGATTGTCTTGGAAGAGCCCTACATGATAACCTGCATGGAACTCGGGTTATTGGCTTTAAATATGCTGATGAGTTGATCCAAACAAGAATCCCATCTACATGGGAGTAAGGGATTAATCAGGTCTTGCTTGATTCAAAGGAAGTCTTCTGGGGTAAAGTGGAGCAGTGTATAAAAGAAGAGAAAATTCTCTGGTGTAGAAGAGTTCTCAGACACTGCACAATCTATTTAGCTTTGCTAGGAAAAAAAAAGGAAAGCTGGGCTGTTGAGTTCTTTAGCTTCTTGCTTTCCTACAACCACAGAAATGAAGCTCCAGCCTCCACCAGGATGTATATTAAAATTTATTTTTTTTTAAATGCTGAACTTGTCCTTAGCATTTACAGAGAAAAGCTTTCAAATCTTCTACTGCACCACTTATTCCCAACATTCTCATCTACCCTGAAAAGATATTTTGCCACCAAAATGAATAAAAGGAAGTCAATCTTTGCAGGAATCATAATTATTATGGTTGGAAATGACCTTCAAAATCATTGAGTCCAACTACATGTTGGTCTACACTGAGTCTACTAAATGTTACCAGGACCAATAAACCATGTCCTGAAGTGCCACATGTGGATTATTTTTAACCCCTCCAGGGATGGTGATTCCACTCCCTCCCTGGGCAGCCTGGTCCAATGCCTCACCACCCTCTGAGTAAAGATTTTTTTCCTAAAAAGGGGGCTTTGATAAACAGAGTGTGAGTGTGTCTGTGCAGATTGCACAAAGCTGCAGCTCAAGGCAACATCTGCATCAGGAAAGCCTTGAAATTGTGAAAAATAAGCATCAGTTCCTGCTTCCAAAGAGCTATGTTGTTCCAGTCAGCATCTGGTCCTTCCATTTTAGGCCCTTAAACCACTGCAGAAGTTCTATTCAAATGCACAAGTGATAAAATGGGTACCCAGAAATAAGCTCAAGGGCTCAGCTCAACCTTAATTGAACTGTCCCTCACCGTAAAGAAAATCAGATTTTAAAATGCATGAGCGATTCCCAAACCTTTAGCAACAGATTATCAGAGCATCTACTGAGACTCATCTGGGCTGTGCTGTTAGGAAAGAGAATAAACACTGGCCAACTGACCTGCTCTCCAAGTCGTTTGCCTGGAAGAGGTGAGGATGGAGGCAGGAACCTGTGCCAGTTTTGCTGCACAACACTGAGCTTTAAGCAAAGCCTGTCTCAGCTGCCTACCTGGGAAGTGAGTAAAGACCACACAGAAGAATTAATACAGTCAGTCACAGAATCACTGGTTTGGGTTGGAAGGGACCTGTAAAGGTCATCCAGGCCAACCCCCTGCACTGAGCGGGGACATCTGCAGCTAGAGCAGGTTGCTCAGAGCCCCAGCCAACCTGACCTGGAATGTTTTCAGGGATGGGGCATCAATCACCTGTCTGGGCGACCTGGGCTAGGGTCTCACCACCCTGAGTGTAAAAGATTTCTTCCTTCTATCTAGTCAAAATCTCCCTTCTTTTAGTTTAAAGCCATCACCCCTTGTCCTGTTGCTACAGGCCCTAGCAACAAGTCTGTCCCCATCTTTCTTATACCCCCCTAGAAGTGTTGACAGGCTGCAACACAGTCTCCCTGGAGAGAGGCTAATTAAATCCTTTAAACCAGCAAGGGAATACCAGTAATTAACCATTGAGCAGCCATCAATAACTGGGAATGCACCCTGCAGTCTACTAGTGCAGAGAGGCTTCAGTTGTTTTACAGGAACACATCTCGAAGATGCTGTGAATCCACCAGAGCCAATTCTCCTCCCCAGCAGGACCCCTCCACCCTGTGAGGACCTGCATCTGGAGAAGATGACCCCCAGGATGAGTTCATCCAGCCCAGCCAGGGCACCCAGACACCAATGCCCTCTGGAGGGTGGTTTTTTGCCATCCCCTGGACTGTTTGCTTTGCAGCAGCTCCAACCTTGGTGCTCCCAGAGCCTCTCCTCAGATAGTTTCACACCTCCACAGATCTCACTCCAAAGGCATTTTTTCCTCCCAGTCTAATCTTTGGGAAAATTTGACAGCTACAAAATGTAATAAACCAACCAGTCGGATTATATATATATTACAGCCTGAAAAAGATGAAAGGCTATATTGTTAAGAGAGATAATTCCAGCAGCTTCCACGATGTAGCCTGTGCATACACAGAGGAAGAAAGGGAACTGGAGCAGCTTATATTTTGTCTTGTAAGTCCCTTAAAATAACCCAGCTTCTGATCCTCAGCTCGCATCAGAGTGACACTGAAAAGGCTAATAAAGACCTGCCAAATATCTCATCAGGACAAAATACCTCTGTGTTCCCACCAGTTCCTGCCAATGCGTCAGGTGAAGTGAGGAGAGGATGACTGGCTGCTGAAAACTCAAAATATTTGAGAGCTGTGGGAAGCACCCACAGAGTTACCATGGTTTGGGTCATTCTGACTAGAAACTACTGCAATCAGATGGTGATGAGCAGTAACAGCACCACTGCAAATAGCTTTAATTTCATGTATATTGGTAGGCATAAAAAGATCCCCCCCAAACTACTAGGTCCCAAGGCAAACAAAATAAAAATAAAAAATTAGCCATAAGGCTCAGTTGCACAAGATGAATTGTAGCTTGTATAATAACAATAATAATTTATCCCACCAGGGCACTGGACAGCAGATGATTAAAGCTGAGCAAAGGTCTCCCCATGTTTGGATTTACCTCACGCCATTCAATTCATTCCCTTGCAGCAGCAGGAATTCATCACTGCTGGAGAAGGGAGAAGCCTGAAGAAAATCTTGTGGTTTCCCCTTTCAGAAGTGAGTTGTAACAGTTCCAGGAGCATAGTTCATCTCCACAACAGCTGAGATTATTATAAAACTTTAACAGAAACTGGTGTCACCTTCCATGTTAAGGAAAAAAAAAAACAAGTCACCAGGAGAAGCTTTTTAGATCTACACATCCAGATTCAACCAGTGCTCACCAAAATGAGCAATGGGACACATCTGAGGAGACATATAAGTGCATATATATATATTTTGACTGCAAAAGTCTTGGATGAAGCCTGAGGATGAATGCTACTGCCCATCCTCAGCTCCTGGATCTCACATCTGTTTTGCTGATGGCCCATTTTCTGCCTGCTGTCTCATCATCATCATCATCCCAACAGCCACATTTTCACCCAGCTTCCAATCCTGCTGAAGAGAACTGAAACTCCCAGTCTGGGAAAAGCTGTTCAAGAAACAAACCTCTTCCACAGCTTAAGGGAAGAACTGAAAGAAGGATCATTTCACAGTTGCCATCAGAGGAGTTGCAGAGACCAGCTACTTTCTACTCAATATGGGGTAAGCCTCTGCAGATTCACCCCATGAGCAGGAGCACCTTGGTGTTTGTGCCTGAAATTAGGTGACTGGGCACTATGTCCAAACAGCCTCACAAGTGTCATGCAGCAGGGAATGATCTTTTCCTCAGACCTGATGGCTATGTTGGATTGGGATGGGATGGGTTGACCTTCTCTGACACAGTGACACTCTGCTGACTCACATTCAGAGTGTGTATTTAGGTCCTTCAATGAGTTTAGGCTTAAAATTCACTTTAGTTCAGACTTTTATGAGAATAATGACCTTCCAATAAACCAAGCAAGGGTTAAATCATCACCCTTTGTGTCTTCTTGCTGGTGGGGCTCACTTTGGCTCTTGAGTGCTTCTGTTCATCACCCTTTGCCATCAGTTCTCCAACAGTCTCTCAACAGAAAAATCCCTCTCCCCAGTCTTTGCAGATCAACACCTTAAACCAGGGAATTAACATTTAGCACTTATTATGTGCAGGGAAATGAGGTCTTACAATGCAGAATCTTGACTACAAAATATATTAAAAGGGACTAGTTCATCCAGTTCAGGTTAGAATCTCAGCAATATCTACACTTCTTTTTTTTTTGATTCCCTGAATCGGAAGCTCTACCAACATAAAGGCTCTCAGAAAGTCTATTAAAATTAAAAATTATAGATGGAAGAACCTGTATTGAATTAAAGCATGCACGAAAGAAAGGAATTACATCAGTGGAACAGCAATTTTAAGAATTCATGTTTCATTTCACTTCACTTACAACCATGCATCTGCTTTCACAGTCCAACACAGAGAATCTACAAAGGCAAAAGAAGAGGGTTGGGATGGGAAAGAAGTTAACAGAATTGGAGCACCAGCTAAAGGACATTTGGAAGAAGCTTTCACAAATGAACTGCTTGGAAAAGAACCCAGAAGCCACCCCCCATCCTGCAGCATGAGAACCTCATTCTTCACTCTTGACTGTCACTCAGCTCCTTCCCCTGCTACCCCAGGCTATAAAAAGCAGCACGAGGTGATCACAAAAGGTTAGATAAAAGCTGTATGAATGCACTCAGACCTTCAACTGGAAGGAAGATCTCCTCCTTCACAAGTATTATTATGATTTGATGATGTATTTGAAAACACATTAAAGACTAAAATGCAACCAGACAAATAAAAACTAACAATCATTGAGCAAGGGCTGCCACCCTGCAGCACCCGGGAGATTGATTTTGTGTCATCTTTTACATACAGAAGAATATTACAAAGAGGAAGTTTGACAGACAAAATAAATTGGCTTTGGTTTGACTCTTTCACCCCCAATCAAATACTCATGATCTATGGAGCAAAAGACATCTAGGGAGAGAAGAAAGAGGAAAAAAACAAGCAAACAAACAGCACTTGCCTCAGAAAGTGCAATTATGTCCTAATAAGAGTCTGAATTATAAAGGCTCCTTATAAAAATAAAAAGTGTCTTTATACCAGATGGAGAGATAGTAATGAAATAAATCCCATCCTGTATCATCTAAGAAACTCCTTTTCCCTGAGCACTCAGAGGGCATCTCAGTCAGGAAGCCAAGCTCAGAAGGTCTCAGCTTAGTCCTTCTTGACACCACTTGACAGCAAAAGCCCTTTGGGAGCCAAGTCCCCTGTCTATCAACTGCTAACATTACTACTTGCCAGTGCTACAGCACCCTGAAGAGTGAAAAAACACTCATTTTCACTACACCATTCAGCAGAAGACATTCCAGGAGTCCACATGGAGACCCACAACCACCTGGAAATGGGTGTTTTACAGCACACTTGTCTGGCAGCTGCAACAGAGATCAGGAATGAGAAGATGCTCACAGGGCTTCAAACCATGATCTTCACTCATCCTCTCTCTGAAACTATCAGGTCCTAAAATGAGCCACACCAAGAGGCTCCAAGTGAAGATGTGGGACTGGAGAATTCATTAATCAATAAAGCACTTCCCAGTCCTGCCTGGGCTGATGAAGGAAGAATGAACCTGTGAGGCAGAGGACAGCTCTGATGGAAGGAGGTGACCAAGGGAAGGGCAAAAAAGAGATTTTTCCCACAAACTTGAGACCTTTAGAATATGCACAAACTGCTACCACCCTGTAATTCTATGTACACATGCACCCCAGACTTCACCTGAAGGCCTTTAGCACATTAGATGAGGGATTTTTTTTTTCCCCTCCTTTATCTTTGTGGAATCTGGAATAGATCCTGCATTTTGGGGCTGAAAGCTTCAGTGCAGAATTTATTTCCCAGCTATTACTGGGTACATTACCCTAATTACAATGCCCATTACAGGCTGCTATGCAGTGTGCTGCCATAAATCATATAGTGCTGTGGTCTATTGTAAACACTGCCATACATCTCTGGACACTACTGCATGTTTGACCACTCTCATAAATATGAGCATTTCTGTAGTACAAGTAGCACTGGCTACAGAGACTAATTTATTTGTGTTTTCTTGCAGCACATTAACAGTATAGTAAATTCTGTAGCTTCTGGGGAGAAAAAAGACAGGCAACAATGGGATTTCCTTCAGTAGTGCAGCATCAGTGGTGTTTTCCCTTCAGTAACATACCAATTGTTCTTGATTTTCCAAAAATACATTTGCTGTGTCATGTCTGCTGTGCAGTCAGAGAGAGATTCCTTGCTTTCCAGCTTGTCACACCTGAAAAACTGGGGTGAAGAGAGGACAGGAGGTTCATAAGTTTAAAGACTTGGGTGGTATGATGAGCTGGAGTTGGACACCTAAATTTACTGTACAATTCCAAGTTTGCACACAGTATCTGTTGACCCATTTGGGCTTCAGCCCATCCACCCAAAAAGCAGTAAAACAACAGATTAGTGTGACAGAAGATGTTAGCCCTCATAGAAAGTATCTGAAGTCAGGCCCTTGTTATTCCCCTTCCCATGGAGGATCTCACCAAAATGGACCATCACTTAATCACCAAATATATTTCCTTCAGACCCACACGATGCACTAATAGAAAAACCACCCCTTGGAAGAAGAACAAAGGAGAGTCCACACCCAGAAAAGACATCAAAAAGAACCAGCTGTAAGGTCCACCCACCACATATGACCACTAAAAAACCCTCAATGAGAGCCCTGTTCCACCAACTAAGAAAGAAGAGGATCCTCTGAGGTTGTCTTGTCTCCTCTACCTACTGAACCTGCACAACACAGAGCAGCTTCCACCACCTGATGGGATGGGACTTCATAGAATAACATCAGCAAACAGGAACAGCAGCGTGTACAGAGCTGTTCTTCACCTAAACAGGTCCATAAGATGGCTTCTCTATGTGCTTTTAGTGGATCATTCTCTGCACTGTGCCCATAGTCAGGATTAACATTTCCACTACAATGGATTTGACAGTCAAGAGAGAAGATGAATGTCAGCAGCCCAAGCAAGCAGACTTGTCAACACACCAAAGCCAGACAGCTCAAGAAGAACAAAAGCCAAAAGGTTTTAGCTATTTTGTCACTCCCATTTCTACCATTTAGGTTCAACACAGCATTTCAGAGCTCAGCCATGCCTTGAATTGCTATTAAACGTGAGCATTTCTAAAGGTGCTCTATCAACAGCTGTTTCCTACAGCTAAGAATACAGCTGCATGGCCCAGATAGAGCAGCCAGCCCTTTAGATTGCCCAAAGTCCTTCAGAAAGGTCTCAACTAGGGCCCCATTAGGAGAAAACACCAAAGCTGTGAAGTGGGCTGCCACTTCACACAGCTCTCTGCAGCTCATCCTAACAGCCAGAGCAACGTCCAACCATCAACAACCATCTGTTATCTCAGAACAGTCCTGCTAAGAGCTCTTCCACATGTGAAGGGTCAGAAAAATCACCATATCCCAACTCAACAGAGCAGAACACAGATTAAACCAATGTGAGATGATGGACAACCCCACCAGTGTATTGAGGTGATGAGGCTGGACCACAGGGGAAGCAGCCACAGCAGGATTACAGATGCATCAAAGGAAGTCTGCATGTAAAAACAACTCTATTTCTCCAGCTTTTGGGCACTGAAACTTAGGATTGCAGTTTCCAGCTTCTCTTTCCCAGGCACCCTAAAGGCCCATGAATCACTTCGGGTAAAGAGCCAAGAAAAACAAGGCTATTGTCCCAGACATCTCTAATGAGCACACAGGGAAGACAGGACAATGGTTAGAGCCCTTCAAACCCAAAATTTGTTCAGAAAGAGAAAGACCCACTGCCTTAGACCTCCCCCAGGAGTTGGGTTCTTTCCTGCTCTATATAATTTTACATTATTCCAACTGTGAGGCAGCAATGGCCAAGCTGTGCTAGGCAGGGGGAAGTCAGAGAGACAAGACAACACTGTTGTGTAAGGAGTGGACAACCCTGCTCAGCTCATGCTTGGCCTGGGTGTCCAGCTATGGATGGTGGCCCAGCTCAGAGCACCTCCACACACCTCACTCAGCCTCTTCTTCCTCAGCTGGAGAGGACAGAACACCTCTGATGTGGAGCCAAGCCTCACAGCTTCAATGCTCTGCAGAGGCCGAGCAAACTGAGCTCAGGGAGCGGGCCCTGCCAGCAGCCAGAAGAAGGAGTTCATAAAGCAGCACTTTTTTGCCACAGCCATCCAGGCAGAACAGCTGCCCTCGGCCACCACTGCCAAGAGCTGCTTCCCTCACACGGAGTGCAGGGCTGGCAAGGAGCTGCAGTATTTAAAATCCCATTAAAGTTCCATGTAGTTTGTAATGGGCCTCATCAGCCTACGCGTGGAGAATGGCTAATGCAGGGGCTGCACGTCCAGAGCAGGCCGAGGAGCTGCTCTGCAGCCTGAGAACCATCACAAACATCAAAGAGATCCAGAAGATCAGGAAAATCCCTTTCAAAGCTGCAACAGCAGTATTGAAGCCACGTTGGATGAACAAGCACCTGGTGAACTGACAGACTCTTGAGAGCAAGTTGCTTCTCCTGAGCTGGGCTAACCCAACAAGAAGAGCACAAAGATCTGGACCTGGAGATGTCACCACAAAGGCATAACCTGGAATAGCTCTGCCTTGATCCTAACCCCAATTACAAGATATCCAAGATGCTGACTGAGGACACACAGGAAAAGGAGACTTTGCCAAGAAGATCCTCAACAGTGCCACTCTAAACCTCCTGAGATGCTTTTCCTCTCTCACATGCTCACCAGTGTTTTCCCATGGGGACAACCCCTCCCAGTTCTCCACTTGAGCAGGACTGAAAAGCTCACATAACTATGTGCTTAGAAAAAAATTCACTTACTTCCACTTCTGCTTCCATCTCTGATTAAGTGCCACCAATAAAGCTATTACATTATCTGAAGGTCTACTGGACGTGCAGTTATTTAATATGTTAAAATAAAAATGCAATTATTTAAGTCAATGGAGTTTTTGGACGAACATAGGGTTGGGTTTTATACCAAAACTCAGTGTTTCCTGAGAACATCTGGAGCAAGAAACAGGATGAAAAAGCCACAGAATAACTTAATCATAAACAGAAAAGTCAAAGTTGGTTTTATCCAAATTGTGACTTTATTCTAAAGCTGGGATTTTTGTTTGGTTTATGCTCATTAGGGGGAGATGCTACTGCAGAGAACACAGGGAAATGACAGGTGTGTTCCTAGGTCTGGGCCAGTGCACTTCTCCTTGGCTAACATTGCCCTGTTGGGTTTAACTGGGCGTGACAGAGTCAGAAAGCTCTTTGCCATCAAGTTATAATAGAAATAGTTATAGTAGAAATAGTTATAATAGAAAGTCTATCAGCTTTCGGGCCTGTAAATAAAAATGTTCCAAATCAATTTCAAAACACACTCTTTAGGGGTTTTTTTTGAGGGAAAAAAATTACTTATCCTTTCAATACCATAAGTCAACTCCTCTGATTAATACCCAACTTTCTTCCTCCCCTTGTTCTCTTATAATTAGATTACAAAATAAAATTATTATATTACAAATGATCCATCAGCCTATAGATACTCCTCCCTCCCATTCTTTTTTCAACGTATGTAATTACCTCCTAATTTGGACAGCAAACTCATGTTGTTTGCTTTTAATTATGGCTACCCTATAGCAACAGCAGAAATGACATTGCTGCTTGTGAATATGTTCTTAGCAGACAATTTGAGCTCTTTACCAGAGATGTCATGAGAGTGGTGGTTGACAGAAAAAAAGAGAAATTATGCCAACCAGACCAGTTAGGCCAGCCAAGGCCCAGTCTGGGCAAGCTGCAGACCAGCTGAAGAAAAAGCATTTCCACCACCTTCTAACAGTTCCCACCACGTTGACTCCCATCTCCACCACAGCCCAATGGATCCACCATGGAAGCCTGGGAAAAGATGCTACCCAAAAGTTGCCTCAAACACCAAAGAAAGCAGCACCTCCAGACTCCATCCAGAAGGCTCCTGAGCATTTCCAAGCAGCTCCTGCAAGCTCTTGCATTGTAACTTATACTCCTGAAGTTACTACATGGGTGCAACACATGGCAAATGCTTTTGGAGCTGCAACTTTGCTTTTCTTCTAATGGGCAAAGTGGGCATTTTTCAGGCCCAGGAAAGCACTGACACATCTGTATCTGCTCAGAATCAGAGTCAGCCCCAGCTGCTCACTGCCTATGTATTTACTTATTTATTGTTACTATTGCTCTATTGCAATTGGAAATAAAAAAGGAACATCCTACACAAGGTTTTCCTGGATCCAGTTTAAGGAGCAGAGAAAGAATGGGAATAATACCCTTTCCCTAACTGGCACTGGGAGGGTACAGTTCTTTAAAAATACAAATTCCTACAGAAACCAACACCCCCAGCTGCAGGCTGGTGCTTGCCAAAGGATGTCTTCCACTTGCTTCAGTTACTGAGCTTTGGTCCATTCTCAAAATGTTTGTTCCTTCTCAAAAAAAAACAAGGGCTTCTTTATTCTGCTTCCCAGCTGCTCTCTTAAAACAGACAGCACACTTTTTTTTTTTCTAGCTGAAAATATACTTCCAAATCAAATATTTCCAAGACAAGATCCTTCCCAGCTGATCAGCTTGAGCCAGAGTAGATCATCTCAGGGAATTATATTGTTGAGGAGACAGTAACTGATGACTTGAGTCAACCTGCAGTAGTGCCTTAGAGAAGCCAACATTGGTTCAAACCATCCAAAATGCATCCATGCATTTGGCACCATGCCACTGCCTCTCCTGTTCATCACCTTGGCCCTGCTTTACTCCATGAATTCTCTTCCCTGCTACAGGTTGTACCTCACTGGAAGATGAGGGTGGGAAGAAGAGATGGAAAGTCACCAAGAGCTTCAAAGTTTCACCAGCATTTCAAATTTCATAGAAAAAAAAACCCCTAATTTTAGAAGAGAGTGATGTCCTGTCCCTGGGAATTAGTGTAACAACTGATTTGGATTGTGCCCCAGGGTTTGTTTGTCTTGCTGTTTGATGTTGGATCAGTGTATTTTGGGTTCTTGAGACCATTGCTGCACAATCACTGCCTGTCTCCCTTCCCTCTGCCCTGCAGCTGCCAACAAAATCCCTTCCAAACCTATCTGCAGCTCTTGGAAAAGGCTGCTCTCCACATGAGTGAAGCTAAGGTGTGATGCACAGGGACTCCCTCCTCAGCCTCACCATCCAAACTTCCATAAACCAGCCTCTCCTTTTCACAGCTCAGTCCAAAAAAAAAGGGTGAGAGCTCTATAAATCAAAGGCAGGGAAACAATAAAATCACATTCTCTCCTGCAGAGATGCTCTTACCAACTGCTTCCCAAGTCCTGTTTGCTCAGCCACGCACAACTTTCTTTTAATCTGGAAAGAAAAGCAAGACAAAGGATTAGTGCTGGGGAGAAAACTGCTTCACTGTCCTGCCTTAGGGATGGAGACCATCACTGTCAGGAGCTCTGCTGTCCAGCAACATCTGTAGCTGGGCTGTAGGAGCAGCTACAAAAGCAAGTGTTGATTCCTCAAGGCATCACTGCTGAGCATGGCAACAGCAGCTCCTGCTTAAAAGAAAGGGGATAGAAAGCTCTAAAACAGCTTAAAGGGATTTCACCTTTGCCAGGTTAGCAGAGGTGCAGAAGTGGAGGGTTATAACTGGCTGCAAGATAACCTGCAAAGAAAAAAAAGCCCAAATTAAAACTTGCAATGGGAAAGGAGAATAACTTCTTTAACTGTCCTGTCTTTTTTAAGATCCTGGATCTGCAGTGGGAGGCACACTCTGGCCACCAGCCAGTTAAACATTTCAGTTTATGTCAGATTGGAGGGAACAGGGAGAGCTTTGCTCAATCAAGTCCTTCACATTCCTCAGCAGCAGGTTGTTTCTCTCACACTTGCTCACACACACACACAAGACACACACCCCTACCTTGCAAGAAATTCCATTTTTAGCTTTTATTCTGAGGACTTTCCTTCCAGAAACAACACCTCTTGGCTCTAAAAGCCTCCAACCCTCCTGCAAGGAAAAACCCCCAGAGCTGAGTCCCTCTCTGGCTTCCCTGGAGGCCCCCTTTGGATACTGGAATGCTGCAAGGTCTCCCCAGAGCCTTCTCTTCTCCAGGATGAAGAAACCCAATTCTCTCAGCCTGTCCTCATACCCAAGGGGTTCCAGCCCTTGGATCATCTTCATGGGCTCCTCTGGACCTGCTCCCACAAATCCACATCCTTGTGTTGTACATTCCAGAGCTGGACCCAGTGCTCCAGGTGGGGTCTCAGCAGAGCAGAGCAGAGGGACAGACTCATGTACCCACTTACCTTGCAACAGCAGCTCAGTGAGCAGCATTTCCCAATTTTCTCTGTTACAAAGCAAATCCAGCATCCACTTATCAGGCTGTTACCACAAATGGCCTTTTAATTAATGCACCTCCTTGCTTTGCTCAATTAACACCCACAAGGAAGGCCACCTTCACACAAACGCTGTTGAGCTCCTCTATTGCTCTGGTGACCGTATGCTGAATACAATTGTATTTTTAAGGTATTAATAAACACTTCCTATATCAATGCTGCAGGATTCCTATGATACAAAACTCACTAATAAAAATAAACAAATAAATAAATAAAAGATGCCATTTCCCCAGCCAGAAAAAAAAATAATTCAGAGATAAAATTGCAGCAATGATTTGTATCTGCCTGGAGCAGCAATCCCAGCCTTTGGTGACCTCTGTGCAAACACACCAAGCCAATTACACACCCTGACAGCAGAATCCCCCTCCTGGAGCAGCAGCTTCTTGTTGCTGGCTGCCAGAAACATCAAAAGGCAGCTCAACAAACAGAACGTGTTGCTGAGCCCTTCAGGCTAGGGACAACCAGCCTAGGGGTTTAATCAAGATTTGGATCAAAATGTGTGGAGTGCTTTGTAAACACTGATCTTATTGAGTTGTTAAAGCTCCAGGATGTAATTCCCAACTACCTGCCTGATTAACCTGTGGAAATCACCATCAGGCAACTCAGCTCAGTCCTCCCCCTCCATCCCCTCCTGTTTACCATGGTCATCTGCAGCAGCAGAGTGGGAATCCACCCCACCTTTCAGCATGCTCCTCCTGGAACATCCTCAGCAGCACTCTCATATCCTCTTGGCAAAGAAAAACCAGCCCATGGGTTTCATGGGTTAGAGCTGGACACAAAATGCTCTCTATTAACCACTCTCCTGTCCCAAAGAGGAAGAGAAAGGGAATAAGGGAGAGATTTATGGGGTGGAAAAAAAAGCTAAAACAGCTTTAATCAAACAGTAACAACATAATAATAAATAGTAATATAATAACACTCCAGGAAAATCTGGGGAGACACTAGTGCAGCCTTTCAATATTTAAAAGGGGATTATAAAAAGAGATGTGGATAATATTTTTAGTAGGGCCTGTTCTGACAGGACAAGAGGTGATGGTTTCAAACTAAAACAGGGAGACAGACCAGAGAGAAGAAAGAAATTTCTTACACTGAGGGTGGTGATGCCCTGGCCCAGGTTGCCCAAAGAGGTGCTAGAAGCTCCATCCCTGGAACCATTGCAGGTCAGGTTGGACAGGGCTCTGAGTTGCAGATGTCCCTGCTCAGGGAGAATGGAGTAGATGATGTTAAGGGTTACTGCAGACCCAAACCATTCCATGACTGCACAAAAGAAACTTGGGAAGAGTATGATGAAGAGAATCTTGGAATTCTGAATCTTAACCTCAGAGAGAGGTGCACTTACATCTGGATTTCAACCACCACACACTCACCATCCCTGTTTACTTCAGGACATTCCCAAGAGCAGTTAAAAGTCTGAGGCCTCACATGGGCTCTCCAGGCAACAAGATCCAAAAGTCAGCTCATCCCACCAGTGTCCACAAGGGCAGAGTAACTCCAGATTCCATCTGCTACCCTAAAGGGTAGACTAACCTCTCCCTCTGAGATGTTTACAGCAGGGAAACTACCTCAACCACCCAGCTCTCCCAGTCACCCAGGTGCTTTGAGTCTTCTCCAATCTGCTCCACCTACGCCTGCCTGTGGAAAACAAAGCCCAGGGCAGCTGTGTTTTCCCCAGCAGAGCAAAACAGCAGACGTGGAAAGGGGAGCTCCACCTGGAAAGTGAACACTGTGAAAAGCATCCTGCTGTTCAGCCAGGATGAGAGTGCCCAAGGGTCAGCCCCTCGTGGTGATGGCCAAGGAGCAGGAGCTGGCAGGTGATTCAACAAGAAAGGCAGGGAGGTTGAAAGAACCTCCCACCAGCTTCAGAGGAGGAACAGCAGAGCTCTAACAAGGTCTTGGATTCAACCCCTACGTGCAGCTACAGGACAACACCATGGCAATCCATCCAGGGCTTCCAGGGGATCCAGTCCCATCATCTGCTTGGAACTGGATTTCAGCTTTTTCTAAAACCCAGAGTGAATGCACCCACTTCACTATTATGCCTTGGATTTGCCTTTTTTCTTCTTCTTTTTCTGAAGCATTCAGCCATGAAACAAAATGATTTCTGCCTACACCCATAGAGGAAAATCTACTGACTGTTTAGGTGAGATTAATTTCAGAATTGTGGCCAGACTGAGGAAACTGGTGAAGAAATCCTTCATAGTTGGGTAATGTGGTTGCAGTTTAATGAGTAATTCTCCTGAGTTCTGTGCCCAGCACCTTGGGTGTGGGTGATGCCTTCATTCACTCCCTCCCTTTTTGCCTGGAAAATGCCAGCCAAGCACACAAACACAATATTTATTTTCAAAAACTCCACAAAAATCATGAGGTGGAGGCACAGATTGCCTCTCCTTTGTAGGAGATGCCATACAGCTTCTATCTAGAGAAGTTTGCCTGGTGGGTTCTCCAGGAAGGTCCCCAAGATGCAACACCACCAGGAGGTCCCTTCATCACTGGATGTGTTCAAGGCCAGGTTGGATGTGTCTTTGAGCAACTTGCTTCAGTGGGAGGTGTCCCTGCCCAAAGCAATGGGGTTGGAACTAAATGATCTTTAAATCCCTTCTAACCCAACCCATTCTATGTACATGATACCCCCAAATCCTAAAGAGTGGGAATCAGGGCAGTACCAAGACAAATCAACACAGACACTGCCCTGTGCACCTCAGTTACTGACAACACATTTGATGTGGAGACATCAACCTGCTCCAAAGTTCACATCCTTGACCTCTCATCCTTGTTCATGGACTTACAGGCAGTGCAGGGACCAACTGTCTGTTCCCAGCCTGCAATGGCATCAATGGATTGCAACCAGCTCCCTGTTTTGAGCAAGCAAAGGCTCTCCCAAGGAGGCTACCTGTAGTTTTAATGCTGTCAAAGCTCAACTGCATGGAAACTGGAGTGGAGGAAGAGTGGCCCTTTTTGGAAGATTTCTCTGCTCCATCTGGACCCATCACCTTCCATTACTCAACTGCCTTTCTGGGGATTCTTTGTGCCTTCCCCTATGCCATGTCCAGGCACCAGACAGGAAAATAGCTTACGACAGTTCCTGCTGGCATGAGATCCACTCTGGTTTCTCCTGGGGGACGAGCTGGCAGATGGAACCAGTGGAAGATGGCTGGGAGAGCTGAACAACTGGAGTCTTTCCAATCCAGTAACTACAGTCCAAAAGATTGAGGATGCAAAGATCCTGCAGGGTCAGGACCTGTTTCCTAGGGGTAGGAACAGGGTCAAGGAAGATGGGCAGGTGGTCACTGACAGGCTCTGCAGGGTAACTTGTGCCTGCACAGTTGGTTTGGCTCTTCCCTGCTCTCCTGCTTTGGTTGCTGATTCCCCAGTCAACCCACTGTGTTATTCCAGCAAAGCAGCCACAATACCAAAGAGCTTTTGAAATTAATACGATGGGCTCACAAACATCTTCTGTCATGCAGAACTAAAATGATAATGTACACCCAGCCTCTCCTCAATCCCTGAAATTCCTCATGTGGAAACTTCCCTGCGTCATGGCAAGAGCCTCCCAACAGCTGAGGGAGAGAATGGGAAGCTGCATTTGCAAAGCTTGCCTCTGCTCCTGCCAGATTTCAAAGCAGGGTTCCACCACCATGCCTGTTCCAGCAGCCCAGCTGCTGCTTGGAACACAACACAGCTGCATTTAGAGCAGCTTCTTCCATGCATGGGGATGACAGTCATCCTCCTGTACTAACAGACACGGGAGACCAGAAAAATACAAATTTGGGGGTATTTTGCAGCAGCACAAGGCAATCGTGAATGTTTTCTTAGAAACCACTGCTAAGGTCACAAGCATGTTCTGGTTTTGCCACCATACTGCACAAGAAAAGTAAAACTAGAAGGCAAGAGAAAAAAATATATGATCAAGGAGCACCTGGAATCAAACACAAAGTTCTGGGGCTACAAGACCATGACATATCACAAAGTTGAGCTTCCCCAAGTAGAGAGAGCTCCTAAGAACCATGTGTGAAAGTAAACCCATCCCCCATGCTCATCTACCACCAGCAGGTTTTGGGCAAAGGTGGAACACTGAATTACCAGATGAGAGCAAAACCCTGGCACCCACCCTACACCTGGCCTCAGGGCTCTGCAGCTCCAGCTGAGATGAGCAGATCAGTTGGAGGCAGCATCAAGCCAGATGTTGACCCTCACCCTCAAGAGGACACTGTGGAGAGCCCATTCCACAGCAAGGGGCCAGATTGACAAGCCAAGCTCTGGCCAAGGTCTTGCTGCAATCCTCAACAGATGTATTTTCTTTTCTAATTACCTCTCTCATGCCTGTGGTTGACAATTCCTTTGTGGTTCATCACACTACCAGGACCAAAGCAAGAGAACTGACACCTTCTCAGAGACCTTTGGCTCAGCAAACACTGCTGCCTGCACCTGATGGGTGTTTTGGGGCTGAAATAGAGGGGTAAACTGCTGCTGAAATAATTGCCAGAGAGGAGTGGTTGTTTTTCCTCCTGCCATATGGAGACACTTCCCATTTCCTCCCTCCCTGTCCCTCAACTGATTTGACCAGAATACAGAAGGAAATAGGAACTGCAATTACATGACTCAGAGGGAGAGTTATCTTCTACCTACCACAGAAATGTCCAGCCCAAGCAGCTGGGTTGGACTCCCAGATCACCAGCAGCACACTAACCAGCACCAGCACAGCTCTGGGACGTGCCTGGAGCAGAACACAGACAAGCCAAGAACCAGAAGCTAGAACAGGAGGATTGTCCTGGCTGTGATGAACACCAGGTTTCCTCCATTCCAGCACAGGTCCTTCTCTGTGCAGCTGCTTTCCAGCAGCTCTGCCCCTGACCTCTACTGATCCATTCTGCTCCTCCCCAGATGCAGGGCTCTACACTTGCCAGTGCTGAACTTCACTAAGCAGAGGTACAAGAATCCAGCCATGCTGCAGGTGCTTGGGCCAGTCCCACATCCCCCTCCTTTCATAGCCCATCCCTCATCTGCCACTGGCCTTTCTGAAGTGCTTTGAGCTCTCTGAGTCTATTACACGAGTACAGGTGCTACTCCCTTGAGCCCAGGTAACCCAAAGCAAACCACTGCAGAGAGCTAATGGTGCAGTCTAGCTGAAAATAGACAGAAATCCCCACCAAAAACATCTAAGTCGTCATGAGAGCCAAATAAATCCCAGCAGGTCGTTGTGAGCATGAAATGAATCATGGTGTTGTTATAGCAACTCCAGATCTGCATCCTCTGAAAACCAAGCACAGCTGAAATAATATAACAGCATTAAGTAAAAATGATATATAACAAGATAAAAATGGATCAGCTCGATCTCAGGAGCACCCACACTTCTTTCTCACCCTCTTCCCTCCTTTTGAAAACATTGCTTTCCTGTAGTTAAACAAAGAGAAGAGACTTGGGAGCTTTTGGAGAAGCAGCAGAGCACTAAACAGCTTCTGAATTCAAGGAGAATAAATATAAGTGAGTGCAATTCCCAGTTATTGCCACCAGCTGATTGACCCTCTTGTTCCCATGTGCTGCAAAATTCATGCATTAATCCAAGTATCTGTACAGTGTCATCCCTCTCTGTCCAGAGCAGAGAGCTCCCCACCAGACTGAAGATGCCCAAGAAAGGGAGGGGATGCACAAGGTCTGCTTAGAAAGCTGCAGGTGCATGTGGTTGGTTTCTTACTGAATAAAAATTCCAAGAGTCACCAAGGTTCCTTCCATCAGAGCAGCTAAAGGAAAAAAAAAAAAGCTAAATAAATCTATTTCTTTCAGGGACTTGGCAGAAAAGCACGAAGCTCCCATTGACCTGTGAGACACTGCAGGTGCCTCCACAGACACCACGGAGCTACAATTAGTACTAAGGATGCCCAAAGAGCACCACAGGGCACTGAACTGCTCCTCCTCCTCCCTGTGGGATGCTGCCAGCACTAAGGGTTGAAAAAGGAAGCAGGGAAATTGCTGGGAGATCTGTAAATTGTGCTCTTGGTGGTACAAGCAAATTCAAAAGAAAGACATTAAATAAGTAAATAACTAAAAACCCACAAACAAACCCAGACCCACAGCTCTAGTTCCAGCAAAGTCCCATTAGTCTTAGCAACAGCACTAGAGTAACTCAATTAATTAGAAGCTAATAAAAAGAAGCAGCCTAACTTCTTGTTTCAGAGTTCAAGAGAGCCAAAGCATCACTCTGCCCCAGACAGGAGAGCTCTGCTTTCTTTTTTGCTTCTCTTGTTTTTCTTCAATGCATTTCTTCATTGCACAGCCCACAGGGAAACTTTAAGGAGTCATTTCTTGCCTCTCTGTAAAGTGCAAAGGGATGGAGAGGAACAGGATTTAAAGAGAGGATGGAGAGGCTCACAAAGCCTGTTAGAAAAGCCTGAAAAGCTTTTGAGGAGTCACAGATAAAGCAAAGCAGCTCCTCAGATGGGCTACAAAAGCCTTTTCTCTATCACCACAGCTTTCCCAAGCTCTGAGCCTGGCTTCCTCCCTGCCACCCTCTCTCCTCCACCCAAAAATAACTCACCGAGCTTTCCTCCTCCCCAGAAGAGCTCAGGAAGACAAATCCAGAGCTCCAGGAGCAAGTGGGAGGGATTCTGCTCCTCCCATGGACTTGGTGGTTCACAAGTACAGATGGGAATACCTCTGCACCAAGATGATCAAGGGAGATCACAGAAGTTGGTATCATCTCTTACCCATGCAGCCAGAGAAGCCCCAGCAGCCACCAGCTCAGAGCCTTTCAGCAACTGGTTTTCTGGTGGGTAGAGTCCATCAGATCAGTAATCTCAAGCTCCAGGAAAAACCCAGGAGTCAAACTCTACCATCAGCAGCCCTTTCTCAACCTGGACATGGAATGTCCTGCTTTGTTCCCACAACTGCTCTCAGAAGTCATCCCCCTGGCTCTCTTCAGTCAGAAGGAGAAGCTCTGGGGAAGTAAAACCAGCCCAGAGGTGAGACACAAGCCTGGAGAGAGGGTGAACAAGAGAATGGCACAGGGATCACTGCAGTCTTGATTGATGGAGAGTGCTGATGGGTTAGGGCCAGAATACTGCTGGCAAAACTCAGAAGCATCCTTCAGCCCCACCTGAGGCTGAGCTCATCAGCACCATGAAGCTCTAAGTGATGAAAGGGTAACTTTCTAACCCATTTTGACACCTCAGATCTCCTTAGGTATAGGAAAAGCACAACAGCTACTGGGAGCCTCACCCCAACTCCATCTTGTCCAGCAGAGAATGTGAAACTGGGGCAGTGATGGTGATGATCTCGTGGCAGACATTTCCACCTGACCCAGAATGGTGTCTCTCTCAGTTTTCTAAGATGTATTCTATCTGAGAAAGAAAATGTTAAAAAGCAGAATAAAAAATAAACAAAACCAAACCTCAAAAGTGATAAAACTCCCATAAAATCCATTATAAAAAAACCCCAATAAACTGAAGACAGAATCTAGGGGAACTTCTGTGTTGTCACCTAGACTGCTTCCAAAGGGTTCACATGCCAATCTAGCAATAAAGCTGTCAGATGGGGTGATGGGATTTCAGCTTTGGAGCTGCAGGTTGCTATGGGAGGCTGTTCCCAGCAGCAGAGCTGCACTGTTTGCAAGAGGCCTTCCCAGCACCAGACACAGCTGATTTTTCTGAGTGGGAAGAAATTCACTTGTTGGTTTGTTTTTAAGTCCCAGAAAAAAAAAGAAAAAAAAAAGAAAAAAAAAAGGCAGCAGTGGTGGAAAGAGATGGGGAGGAAAAAAAAAACTGAATAACACATGGGGTTGTAATACAGATGCCTCCAGAAATGCAGGTGCAGAAACATCCCCCAGCCAAAAACTCAAGCCCCAGGTGAACCTCTCAGATCAGAGCACACTGCTGATGTGTTCAGCAACCCCAGCACTGCTGGGACCTGGGAGATGTTGAAGGCCATCCATCAGATGATCCCAGAAATCAAAATCCCCCAAATTTCTGCTCCCAGATGAGCAGAAAGTGGGAATAGCTACTGCTCTGCAGCAGTGCATCAAGCTGCAGGGTATGGTGGCTGTGCATCAAAATCCTGACTCTGGGATAAAAAGCACTTCACAACAGGTTGGGGATGTTTACCTGCCTTCTTGGAATGATAAAAAAAAAAAAAAAATCAAATACCTAGAGATAGATACAGGGCACTGAGCAAAGAATATAAAAAGATACATCTACAGAGAGCTGTGCAAAGCTGGTCAAATAAAAATGACTCTCTTCAAAGCAACAAACAAATAAACCTAGAAGATGTTTTCTCTTTCAAATGGCAAGATTTAGAAGCTAGTTACAACCTGCAGGATTTGCAGTGGAAACACAAAAAAGAAGGAGGTTTACCAAGGATTTAACATGAGGACATAGCCAGGAAGCAGCAGGAGGGGGAGATGCAGCAGCTATTTACCTTTCCCCAGTGCTCTGAAGACTACTGAATACTGATTTATAAAAGGCTTTTAATTCACACTGCCAAAGCTTCCAGCCTGTAGGTGCTTTGCAGGTTAACTAAAGCAGAGCTGGTAGATGAGATCCATGGACTGGGACAGATACAGAGCAAGCACATTGAATCCCATGGACACGTGCCTGTGTCAGGTGAATGTGCAGACAGACAGACAGCTGCCTTCTTTAAAGCACAGACTGAGAATGGGCAAATATTCCTGATGAGAAAAAATAAAAGAGTAGGAAATATCACAATTTGGAGCACCAGGTACTCCAATCCAGAAATGGACCATCTTTTGCTCTGCAAATTGACAAGAAGAGATGCTATTTGCTAATTCAAACAGGAGGTGGAGCAGAACCAATAAACCACAAGTCAAATCACAGAATCCCAGGTTGCTCAAAGTGTTCAAGACACACTTTTGTGGGTTTGGTTTGTCTTCCTATTTTACACTGTTGTAGCTGGGAAAAAAATGAAACTTTTCACTTGCAACATCCCAGAGTCACAGACCTACATGTGAGCTACAAGATTTCACCAGATGAGGCAGATGATTTAAAGGCAGACAGATCACCAATGCCAGCCAGGGAGACAGGTCAGGACCTTGAGTCTGTGATGGAAAGGCTCTTCTCCCCCTCTGGCCAAGAGGATAGATCTCGTTTTCAAAGGATCACTATGGATGTGTCTGTATGGCTGAAGGGAATGTGGCTGAGGATGCTGGAGTCAGTTGAGTGGATCACTGCAGCATCTTCCTTACAGGGGAGCCAAGACTGGCTGAAAACAGAACCTGGACTCAAGTCAGAAGAAATGGAAGAGGCTGCAGCCATGCAGAGCAGATAGGAATGTGCAGGATATGGAGCAGCTCCCTCTGTCACAGCCTAGCTGCTCCCACTGAGATGCTCCTTCTTCATCAGCCCCAAGAGCCAGCAGCCAAGAGATGCTCCAGGCAGGATCACAGCCATGAATTCCTGTCCTGTCAAAGCTTTCAGACATGATTGAAGCTGCAGCCTTAAGACAAGAGAAGGAAAATTTCTATGAGTCCAATCTTCAGCTACACAACTGAGATGCTGGAGAAGAGAGAGTTCCAAAGGGTGGATCCATCCTGGGTCCTGCCCATCAGGGGTGAGCCTCTCACCATGGCTGGGTTTCAAAAGCCACCTGTGGACCAGAGAATCTTTTGCAAACAGAATTTTTGCTAGAGCATACAAATACTCCAAACAGCAGTCTTATCCATAAACCAACACATATTTCATTGTCCCCCACTCCACTATTTTTTTTGCTAATACTTCACCAGCACCAATCCTGAGCCCACAGTGCCAGACAAAAAAAAATAAACAGACACTGAGCTGTACCAACTACAGCAGCAGGACCAGGAACACATCATTCCAGAAGAGTTATTATATTAATTTAACTATTTTTCTAAAAGCAGACCCAATTATCACAGACAACCTTCAATACTGGCCAAGGCTTCCACTCCCACCCTTCACATCTCACTCTGCTCCCAACACTCCCCAGTCCCCAGTACTTGTAATAAGCTCAGGGATGTCCTTCCCAGTGGCCCCAGTGCCTTGTCAGCAGAAATTCAAACCCCTCCAGCCCTGGAAGCAGCTCTGGTAAATAACTCAATCCCATCCAGCATTGAACTTACCCAATGGATGAATCAGGTCAAGCCTGAAATCCCCATTTACATTATCAGCCTTCATGATGTTAAGATAATCATGCAGAGGACTGATCAAAGGTTCCTCATCACTCTGGAGCAAAAAAATTACCATATGGGAAATCTTTATCTGTTCCAGTGTCCCTTTTCAACTACCAAGAGTCATTTCTTGCCCAGAAATTAGGACAAGGAACACTGAGCTGAATGAGAAAGTGCTGCTGATATTAAATCTGAGCTCCTCCACTCAGTAAGGGGGCAGCAGGAACTGCATGTGCACCTCCAAATAACCATGAAGATCATCAGCTTTTAAACACAGCATTTGCTGAAAAACTCTTGAGAAAAAAAAAAAGACAAGTCAAGCTGCCTTGAATTACCTGTATTTTACCTAGGCTGGCTGGAAGGGCAGCCTGATTTTCTCAGATTCATTTTGAAAATCACCCAAAATGGTCCTCTGAACAGCATTCAATTCTCTGAGCCCTGCTCTGATGGGGAAATGAACTCTGCAGCCTCCCAAATACTGCTCATGGTCCCACAGCCCCTTCTCTGTGGTCTGTCCACCAGCCCAGGAATAGCTGCAGCACCTGCACACCAGGTCACCAGGTACAGACCTGACAACAACAACAAATCTAAGGAAAAAAAGCAATTCTTGTTCACCTCAAAGAAGAATCTCACTCTGCTGTTCACCTCCAACTTGCAATTTTTCTTCCTACCACAAATAAAATTTAACATCATTCAGCTATTCTTGGAAATAGATGTTTTCTCCAGAGTGTGGGTAGAGGGAAACCATTTTTATCCAGATTTTAGGATTATTTGAAGAGGGGAGAAGAAAAAAAATAACTGTAAGGACATAAGCTGACAAAAACAGTCTTATTTGCAAAAAAAAAACACCCCAAAAATGCAGAAATATTTTAATAGAAGCATTTCACTTCTGATAGAAGCTATGGAAAGCACAGATAAAATCATTTATTTATATCATATGCAGTGAGAAAACTTTGCAACAACAAGACAAAAATCACATCAGACAGAATCCCTCCTCAGTCTGCCCTGGTAAGTTGAGAAGGATTCTGTGGAATATTTCAGGCTTGATTACACTGTGACAAAATGGCATCGTGCCACCACATCCTAGACATCATTCTCAGTGCCTCCCTTCCTCAAAATGATGCCAGGAAGCTCCCAGATCAAAGTGAAAGGCACTGAAGACATGTGGAGGATCCCTTCAAATGTCAGCCTCTGTCCCAGAGTGGGAAGATCACAGAACTGTAGAATTATTCAGGTTGGAAAAGACTTTTAAGATCATCTCGTCCAAATGCTAACCCAGCCCTGCCAGGTCACCACTAAACCACATCCCTCAGCACCACTTCTAAATGGCTTTTAACTCTCTCCAGGGATGGGGAC
This sequence comes from Ceyx melanurus, assembly GCA_024611195.1. NCBI lineage: Eukaryota > Metazoa > Chordata > Aves > Coraciiformes > Alcedinidae > Ceyx > Ceyx melanurus. The sequence continues at coordinate 43,957 of JANHGL010019741.1, forward strand.
TCCACCACTGCCCTGGGCAGCCTGGGACAGGATTTGACAACCCTTTTGGGGAAGAAATTGTTCCTCATGTCCAAGCTGCACCTCCCCTGGCACACCTCGAGGACATTCCTCTTGCTTTCTCACTTGTCACTTGGTAGAAGAGTAAAGGTGATCTTAACAGCTTCTAGCCAGGATCTGGCTTGGGAATTACTGCCCCAACAAGATGCTTTCTGCAAAGGAATGAAACACACAGGGTTTAAAATGATGGCAGCCTGCTCCACGTCACAGCTCTGAATGCAGTTAATGGTGCTGGCTTGACTGTAGAGCTACCAATGGCAGAAAATGTCTCTGATGTGGACAAACCATCACAAGTAGTAGAGAGAAAAGCTCAGCACTGCTCCATGGGTGCTGCACGAGCTCAGAAGGACTCTGGGTGCCACGTTCTTTTGACTGGGAATCCTCCCCATCTCTCTCTCTCTGGCCATGACCTCGGTTTAGGAAGAAGAGAATAATAAGAGAATGATGAATATTGTCAAGGCCAGGCAGCAAGGCTGTAACAAAGCTAATTAAATGCTATCTCAAAGATTCTCTCATCATTCAAAGGATCAGGATGCACAAGGAAGAGTCTTTTAGGGTGTGGACAGCAGCCAGTGTGCTGAGTCAGCACATTGAAAACACAAACTGAATTCAGATTCCCTCAGCGTGCTAGGGAAAAGGGGAGGGAGTAAAAACCATTCTGTGGCCAGGCTCACCCACAGGACCAAAGTCTTGTGTCTAGGAATCCAGTTTAGCTTCTCTGAAGTCCAGGGAGGGAGACTGGAACATCCCCAAAGGAGCTGCATGGGCCATGGAAAGACTCACAGAGTATCAGGGGTTGAAAGGGACTTTGGAGATCATTGAGTTCAACCCCCCTGCCAGATAGGATCATATTCTAAGTATAATCTAAGTATAATCTAACCTAACACAGGTTAGACTCATGGGTCTCCAGTAACTTCTTCCAAGTCCCCTGGGACTGGTGTCATCACCACCTGAGCCTGAGCACAGCCATGAACACAACCCACCCAGGACCACAGGGGCATTCAGGAAATTTACTTTACTAAGTCCTAGAATGATCTCCACCAGGCTCAGTAAATGCTGGGTGATGATGGAGAGGGAGTGTTACAACCTGCACACAAACTGAAGCCAATGAAAAGGAACTGGATGGCACCACAGGCACCTCAAAAAGTAACTCTGCCCAAGGCTGCTATTTCAAGTTAGCAACTGGATGCATGGGAAAGAAGACAGAATAACATAGATTATTAGAAAGTAGAATATAATTATAATGCAAAAATTGTAAGGTTTACTGTCACAGTGTCACGTGGATCTTGCTCCTCTCAGGAGAGAAGGAGCTTACAAAAGTAGAGCCAAAAAGCACAAATGCTCCTCTCCCCATGGTGACAGGTGAGAAGGAAGGAGACACTGAAGGAATGAGCTTCATTTAGGAAGGAGATTGACACAAAACCAGAAGCTAACCCAAGAAGGAAGAGTTTAGAGGAAATATCTGGAACCTCTGTGCTTCCTACCACACACTAGAAAACAACCCAGAAAGTAAGGCAGGGAATTCTCAAGAGAGAAGTGAGTGTTTTGAGAAATGTGGAGCTTTGAATGTGTTTTGGACTGTGGAGGCCAAGAACTCGAGCACCCAAGGGCACAGGGGAGCTCTGCACATAACAAGACCAGCCAAAGTTGTCCTAACTAAGCTGTAACACCAATGCTTAAGCCAGCCTTAATGCTTAACCAACAGGAGAAACCCTGGGAGAAATTATCACCACATTTGCATATCAGGACATTCCTCTCTCTTCTTTTGACTGTGCTGTTACTGGTCACCATCCAAAAAGAGAGATTCTGGAGCTAAATGAAGCCTAGGCAATTCCTAGACTACTTACAATTAAAGGCACCATTAAACCTTCAGAGAACCAGATGCCAACCCATGTCAAAAGTTGACCCAGATGAACGTGGTCCAATTACACTGCATTCCAGAGATACATCAGAGCCCAAAGAGACTGCATTTTATAGGAAGCTTTTTCTATCTCTTACAATCTTAAAATCATTGGAGATGCTCTTGCCTGCATCATCCCTTCCTTAGAAATGATGAGCCTGTCCCCAGCTATCTGCCAGCAAGCTTAAACTGGGATAAGTCACAGGCAGAAGGAAAAGTCCATCTCGCCACTGAGACTGTGGGGAAGCCAAAAAAAAGAAGAAAAAAAATAATTTCCAGGGGGAAACAATCTCCTCCTCCTCATTTCCACTGTTTCAAGGGGGCCTACAGGAAAGATGGGTGTTTATTTATCAGGGAGTGCAGTCAAAAAAGGGGTACTGGTTTCAAATGACAGAGAGTAGCTTTAGATAGCAGGAAGAAATTCTTTGTTATGAAGGTGGTCAGACACTGAAACAGGTTGCCCAGAGAAACTGTGGATGCTCCATCCCTGGTTGGATGGGGCTTGGAGCAACCTGGGCTAGTGGGAGGTGTCTGGAACTAGACAGCCTTTAAGGTCCCTTCCAACCCAAAGCATTCAATCCTTTCACACTTGCTGGGGGCTAGGGGAAGGGTGATATTTTTGGTTTTTTTGTACCATTATTCAGGGTCTGTACAGCCCAGTGACTACACATTCTTGTGGACTGGTGAATTCCAAGAGCCCAGTTCATGCATTCTTGAAAAATTCCTTTACAACCACTGTAAAAGGGAAATTAAGCCTCATAAGAAAAGGTCTCTTTGCACAACCTGGTCCAGGTGACAGAACACCTCAAAGCATCTTTTGGATTAAGATGCTGATCAAGCTTTCTTTTCTGCATTTAAATGGAGAAAAAAATATTCCAAACTACAAATCAACTCAGAAACAGCCATCACATAAGAAGATACTAAAAATATTATCATTTGAACACAGGAAGGTCAAAAAACAAATTCTTAACTGCTTTCTCAACATAATGCAGAAAGCAAATCTATTCTTAAGCAAACACCAAGGCCAGTGAATATGGGGAAAAGACAGATGGGAGAATATGTAGGAAAATATGTTCCCTGAATACTTCCACAAATAGGCTACCAAAAGTCAAGAGAGATGCTGTGTCACAAGGGCTGCAGAAGTCACAGGAGATGCTTTTCTTGACATTCCCCACCAGGAGATCTTCTGGAGCAAACAGAAGACTCTTTACTACTTGTTACTAAGGCACTGCCTCCAGACACTGTTGTTTCACCATGTTTGCAAACAAAATGGTCAGCCTCCCATGGTCATGAAGTGGCAGATTCCACTTTCTCAGCCTTCCCCAGCAACATGGAGATGAGCAGAAGAAAAATTACAGCAATCCAAGAACCATCAATGGTCTGCAATGACTTTCCCATTTTTAGTCCCATTCTCCTGCCTTTTTAACTGCTCCCATAACTTGAAGCTCTCAGCCAGCTTCAAACAAACTGCAGAAAAGAAATCCTAAACCATGATTACCACCTTGAAAGTTGAGTGAAATATCAAGGGCCGAGTGAAGGAAAGAAAGAAGTGATCCAGTGTGGAGAAGAGGATCAAATCACGTTACCTTCAGCAGCTACCCAGCATGGGGATTGCCCAGGAGTAGACAAATGGGCAACCAGAGTTAGGGTTTCTCTTGTGGTGGAGGAGCAGCAAGAGCTGGCAAGTGGCAGAAGATGAATCAGGAGGTCAAAGGCAAATTTGTAGGAAACCAGGCACCTCCCACTTGTTATTCAGTAGCTGCAGCATGGAGAGCAGATGGAGATCCTCCTTCTGAGCCTCTTAGATATAGATATATTCATAGATATAGATATTAGGGGTTGGAAGGGACCTAGAAGATCATCTAGTCCAACCCCCCTGCCACAGCAGGAGCACCTAGACCAAGTCACCCAGGAACAGATCCAGG
>JANHGL010019742.1:0-10996 GCA_024611195.1 Ceyx melanurus
GGAGTGCAATGGAGTCGGGAGTGGCCTGGATGTTCCTGGTGCAGTCCTGTGCATGCACAGGATCTCAAGGTGTTAAGGAGGAAGGGGCACCACACTATCACATGCTGGGGGACAGGAAGGAGGGAGGGGCCTGGTTTTAGCCCTCCTGACAGCAGACCCTGGAGGGAATCACATCACACCATGTCTGAACTGTATCTCCATCTTTCTTCTTGGTGTGAATTCTGACCAGCCTACCACAGTGAGTTTTGGAGCACCCCTGTCAGCTGTGTTGAGATCATCTGAAGTTTTCCTAAAACCCATTTTCCCATGCCCTGTGGAGGGGGGTGGGTTGGGCCAGCAGCCACTGCCTCTTTCCCCTTCCATCAGGGAAGGCCATCATTGTGAGTTTGCCTGCCACCATCTTCTTTCTCCCAACAGCTCCCCAGTGCCACCCTGCTGGTCATTGAAAGGTAAAGTTGACAAACAATTTGGATTTTCTGTTTTGCTGTTTAACATTGCTGTTTTACATTGCTATTTATGTCCTATACAAATATACACACACTTTTTTTTTTCTTTAATAAAATTCTTATTACTTCTAATTAATAAATTCTTATCCTTATACACCTTTTGGTCTCACATTGCTAAATTTAAAATAATACCTGTCCAAACCAGTGGACAGTTATGATTATATGATGGGCTATTATTTGTGATAGATGGTGTATGATTTCTTAATGAGCATGTGCTTCAGTCAAAAGAGTGATTTATGGTATAAACAGGGACATCACCCTGGAGGATGGATAGACCCATTACACAATTACACAGCCTTTGTTAGTAAGGATGTGAATTCCCTGAGCTCACCTGTGCCAGGACTTTACCACATTAACTTGTTGGCACAAAGCTGCATGTTAGCTTGGCAACTTTGTCCTTGTTCTTTGCACACTCCACCCTCTGATAAGTACAAACTAACTTACTCTTGCTGCTATTAAGGAGTGAATATCCTGAAGAGCAAGCACCAGGGTAGTTATTACAAGCAGCCTTATACCCACACTACTTGCAGTGTTGCTCATATGCCAAGAACTAGAATAAACCTAGGGAAAATTCCTGCTCAAGACAAACCAGCTTCTCTTTCTAGTCTGAGGTGGCCTAGCCACAGCCTTAAATTCTCCGTACATATGCATAACCTACCAAAATGTGTGAAAATATATTATAAACTGCCTTGTCTTCACCAAGGTTTTGTGTTGTGGTAATCATAATGTTTTCGTTAAGAAGTCAGTTGCCTAATAAAGAAGAACTGTGTATGTTTTCTGCCTTGCCTTTGGTATAAACCAAAGACATTTCATACAGACTTTTGTACTGAAATAGTGTAAATTATTATTATTAGGAAGTCACTTGCCTGCATGTAATTTTAGACATCATTCAAAGAGATCCAAATGCAAAATCCACCACTCTGGGACACTGAATGGTTTTGTGAATCCAATGGCCTTTTTATACAAAATTCAACAAACTAACTGTGGTCATTCCTTTTCATATTTTCAACCATGACAGATATAGCAGGGCTTTCTGTGATACAATAAGGTGATAAAGAAAGATTGCATTTTCAGCTATGTAAAACAGTGCCCACACTCTGATCTTGGTCCTGTGCAGAATTTGCCAGTCAGAGATGAAGTGAGATACTGTCAGGCCAGCGTGCATGTCACTTAGCCAAGGTACTTTTCTCCTGAGTACCTGATGGGACACATCTCCTTCTTGGTACCACAAGAGTTGTGTTTGAGGTAGGAACACCAAATCAGAGAGAAAACCAATTCTTCTCTGCAAAAGATCATTCTATGTGGAGAAAAATTAACCTTTTGGAACTGATACTATGCTCCTTTTGACTATGGAAGTTACTGTCACAGTTTCTAAAGGCATCATCAAAGACTGCAATTAATGATCAATGACAGAATCAAAGCAGATCAGACATCCACTGACGGCACAGTGGCACGATCCTCTGAGATGTCCATAATGATACCTGTCAAAACTGGTGTGTGAGCCAGTAACTTCAGTCACAGTATTACATTTAGGGGTTTTATTTCAGGAAAACCATAGTTCAGTACTCTAAGTATTCCTGACTCAGAACAGAGCCTTGGAAAAGAACATCATGTGTGCAAAGACATGGGTTTAAGCTCCAATATTCTCTCTTTGGAAAGAGGGATCCACTGTCCTTGCATACAGCAGGAGGGAGAATATTCTCTTTGATCCACATTTTCAGCCTGAGCAAGCAGTTATGTCCAGACACCAGTGTAATGCCACACAATTTATGTCTAATTGGGAAAAGAAACCCAGGCACTAGGGTCATGACTTCTGGTACTGGCTTGTTTTTCTGCAAAGTACATTGTTGGGCCTCAGTTCGGGGATGATACAAATGAGTAGGGCCAGCAAGTTCTCTGAATAACCTCAATATTATAAAATAATCAGTAATTATATAGGGATGGCACTCTTGCTAGACCTTTGCTTGGCTAATATTGGCTTGATATCAAACAAAAAAAGGAGGTCATAATCCAGTCTCTCCATATGTATGTTTTACCCACTTTCATTTCCATACTGGACATCAAGTCTGTCTATCCATTCACTATGCAGCCAGACAGGAGCAAAGGGCTTTTCTGGTGACTCTTTACCATCAGAACATGTCTGGGAGTGTAGATGCTGCCTGCAAGGGCAGACGCAATATCTTTAGGTGAATCTTCAGTATAAAAAAGGCTCTGACTTTGCACCAGCCAATGCAAGCACCTGGAGAGCCTGGGACATGCTTTCTCTGGGTGACATCATTGTGGAACCATTGTGTTTTAATCAATGGGAAGGGTGAGGAATGGAGAAAGGGAGGTGCCTCTGATGACATATCTGAGCTGCCCTCCCTGGGAGAAAGGGAGGAGGAAGATGAGCATGAAAATGAAGGAAAAAATAATGGGGCAGAGACCAAGGGACTTGTTTTGGAGACAGAGTCTTGCTTACATTCTCCCTCTTACTGACACACGGATGGATAGGGGCAGAAAAAGGCATCTCTCCTCAGGCTGGGGAGACTGAGAAAGAATTTTTACTACTTGCATACTGTAAGCTTGATACATTTTAAATATCCCAGCCTGTTTTTTCAAAATCCCTCAGACATCTAATACCCCAGCAGGAAAAACAGAACCCTAAATTTATTGCCTATAAATTGTCTTTGCAAATTTAGACATGTTAGAATGACATCAAAGACCTAAGAGCAAGCTAAGCAAGGAGCTACCTTACACTGTTCAGGCACAAGTAGCCAGCCAAAAATGAAACCCCAAGGATACCCTTTGTTTTAGATCTTGCCCTTTACTCAGGACTGCTTTTATGCACTTGATATGTACGACCAATACCCTCTCTCTGGAACGTATAAGTATCTTAAGACATATACCTCTCAAGACTTTTAAGATGTAGCCAGAACTTGTGCTGTGCTCTTCAAATTAGTGAGAGCATTTAGGGAAAACAGACTCAATTCTTTCTTCATTTCAAATGCTTTAATCCCTCTTTTTCCACTTTCCAGAAGAGGGAAATCACCAGATGGTTTACCTAATCCTGCTAGGCTGATGTATGTGGAAGGTAGGAAAGGACTATTTTCACCCCCTTGGGAAAATGGGGCTGCTGTGCAGAAAATACAAAAAACTGATTAAGAGACTCAGAGCATGACTGTATAGCCTAGAGGTTATGTTTACAACTCTGGTGCCCATTTCCATGATACTTACTGTATTTTATCTGTTTCACTTAAAAAGAAGATGCTGTTTTGCGAGTAAAAGTTAGAACTCAGAGTGCTTCCTACTGAGTAACTTTGGAGAAAAAATTTAAATTTAAAAAAGTCAGCTGCCAATTAATTTCAGGTGTCTCCAGGAGCAGGCAGGTATTTTCAGTGTTATATTTTGGACGTAAACACATAAGTCCCAAATAAAGTGCTTAAATCCTCTTTTGGAGCTGGCCGAAACTCATGGTTAGATCTTAGTATAACATTTACATTGAAAGTCACTGCTTTCTCACCTTCATTTTGGGTGCAAAGTCCACTGAGTTAATGAACATAAGCCAATGGTAGTGAAAGTTTGGCAAACAAGGACTAATGTGATTTGGAGAACGGGGAATCTGGCAGCACTGCAATGCTTGGTTTCTACAGTTCTTACATCATAAAAAGCACACACCCCCACCACCACCCCACCCCACGCCAAGCACTAGCCTAAGCAGAGCTCCATGCAGAGAGCTGGGAGGAAATCAAGGAGGGAACAGGTTCTGACCTGGTACCAGTGTGCTTGCAAATGCTGTGACATTGAAGATGCCCTTGCTAGCATTGCCCAATCCACTGTGTGCACAGGGAGCTGCTCTTCAACAAACCTGCAAGATGTTTGCGAGCACATGTAATATCCTGGTACTGGGGCAGATTGCTTGCAGGTGTTGAAGGAGATACTAACATCTACATTGAAAGCACCTTTGCATGGTGCCACTGTGGCACATAAAAATGCACCTGTGGGTCTTACTAATATGCTGCTGTACATTGGTGAGGAAGCTGCAAGACAGAATGATAGAAAAAGCAGTTGGAAGGCCTCTCTAGAGACCATACAGTAATGCCTCCCACCTGACGCTGAAAGTGAGGGCTTCTCTCCAGTGCCTCACTCTTCTAGCTATCTTCTCAGGCTCCTTGCAGACTCAATAGTGTAGTACCATTTGAGCTTCATGATGCACAAGACAAAAAATTGCCTAAATGAAAAAGTAGAGAAAGGAAGTCAGGAAAGAGCCTATAGTTTTAGAATGCATGTCAAGGTAGTCTTGTTGAAACCAAAGTATGTGGAGCCTTTGCTGTTAACCTCAAGATGAATGGCTTGTTTTAAAAACAGTAAAAATGCCATGTTGTGCAAGTGCCTGCACATGTGGGTAGATTTCTCAGGAGGGTGTCAGGGACTGTATCCACAGCACTGGGCGTCTCCAGTGCTCTGTGGCATGAGAGGAGGAAGCAGCTGCAGAGTCCTGATCAGCCCTTTCCCTGTGTCCTCCTCCCCATCATCACCCTGTTCACCTCCAGACATGTGTACCTGAAATTGCAGACTGGAGGCTGTTTAACAAAATGCCAACTGAATAGAACAAATAGTAAATGAGCAATAAAGGAATTTGAATACCAGAGGGCAATTAGAAAAGGAAATGAAATGGGAATAATTAGATAATATTAGTTTAAATGAACAGTGAATCTTAATTTATCCTATTGACTATGAAAAACAGAACAAATGGCTTGTCAAAGTACTGCTAGTTTTTCTTTGGTTAGATAGATCAAGGTTAGTTACCATTACAACCACAACATTATGCTTTGTTTCCAACTGATGAAGAAATAAGACTGTTTTGAAACATACGGTATAAAATACTGCAGCTCTTTGTTTGCATCTGTTATACTTGTTAGTCAGTAGTTCACAAGTTACTTTTCTATTTTTTGCTTTGGTTGGTTTTTTTTTTTAATATATTAAATGAAAATGAAAACAGAGACTTTTTAGCAGATGCACAAATGAGAGGATAAACATGTCAGAAAGCTTTGAAGCTGTACTATGTTTTTTCTCCATTTTGTTTTGCATCTCTTGAATAGCAGATGGATTTTTCTGCTGGTGAACATGGGCATAGAGCCTTTTTATTGGGTCACATCAACTTGGTGAGAAAAGGGTCTATATTCAACATCCTGTGATAGCATTTTTCAGACAACAAAGATTTTCAGAGAACCCAAATTAGTAGCAATTTTTCTGTACTCTGTCTATATTTTTGAAAGGGTTAACTTGTAACAGAAGAGTTTAGAAGAAAGTCCCATAGTGTTTATTTAGCTAAAGCCAAGGCACTGTCACATGTTTAGTCCTTCTAAAATGCCTCCAAACTGAAAAAAAGTCCAGTACTTAAAGTTAATTCTTAAGGTTGAACTGCAGTGTATTCATGATATTTTAACATCTTCATTCTCTTGCTAGACCATGAAGAAGGCTAATCATAACCCCATGATTGGTGAGCATATACCACAGCAAACCTAAAAGTCAGTGGAAATTACAATGTGTGTACTTCAGTACAATCAATTTTGTTTGTTATTTTAGTGGCATGATTCCTGTTTACAGCAATCAACACATCACATTACACAGAGTAAATCAATAGGGTGATAATGTAGCTGTTTACTGTATTTACAGATTTGCCTGTGACTATGTCTAGGACACACCAAATACTACAGTCTAATGCTCTTCATTTTTATTTCCCTTTGGATTAAGGTTGACGTAACTCACAGGTACTAGAAAATCCCACCATGCTACAAAATACAATATTTGTAAGAGATACATCTTGTACCTATTTATCATGAGCAGAATAAGAACTTGTTTCAATTATACATGTGGATTAGCTCTTTAGAAAAAAAAAATAAATGTAGAAAATAGGTGTACCTCATGCCCATATAAACCCAGTGGTAAAATGAGCCTAACCCAAAACCCTCTTTACATGTTGTTACTTGTACGCACATATGAACATGTTTCAGGTACAGCTCTGAATATGATACACAGACATACGTTGCTATGAATCTTGGAGAACACACTGTGCTTACACTTTTCAAGCTATGCAGTAATTCCTGCAATAGGTTTATATTGTGCCAAAAAGGGACAATATATGTGTATCCTGTGGGCATAGAACGACATGTTTTCATTATACATCAAACACATACAGATAGACAAACAAGTTACTATTGGGTGAATTAAGAAGTAAATTTGCAGCATTTCAGCAGCTTGTGGCAACATCCCATGCACACACTATTACCTATTGCAGCTCATCTTCTACCCAAAGCAACCTGGCAATGTTTCATTGATATGGAAACCATCTCTCGTAGAGGACGTTGCAGAATCACAATCCACTGTAACAGAGTAAATAATTTTCCACAAATTTACTCTGCAGTGGCTAGCTCATTAGAGAAAAATTAACAGTAAAATTAGGTCAGGTAATAGCTGTTAAGAGCTTGTCCCTTCTGTAGGACAGGAGCTGCAGACTGGGTAGCCACATCTCTTTTCTGGGACATGCAAGAGTATGAGGGAAAAGCAGTAGCAGGAGAACTTCCTGCAGAAGATCCTCCATGCAGAATATTTATTCTGATTTGTATGTGTTCTAGCAGATAATGGCATTGCTGCAGACACAGATTAAACATTTTCAGGAGGATTACATACATCTACTTTCTAGATCATGTCATGTCTGTTTCTGCTGTCAGTAAGTTACTTTGCTTTGTGTATTCTCTTGAAATGAATTTATAAGGAGTTAGAACTTGAAGACTCCTCTGTGTTATTTGCATCATGAGCTTTTTTTGGAAGTTAACAACACAGATTCTTCCTGAATCTCTTCTATTTCAGTTCTAGAGTGCAGAACTGTTGCCTTCACAGTATGCCCATACAGTGTGTCATGGTCTGAAAATTTTATATTCCCCAGAGCATGCTATGTTCAGCCCTTCTCCCTCTGTCTTCACCAGACTTCCAAATCATCCCTTGAGGGGAGCATTCTTTTTCAATTTCCTAAGTAAACCTTGCTTTGTTTCCTGTGTTATCTGCTTGCCTTCCTTATGTTTTGCTCTATGTAAATTAATTATAGTCCTGAGGCTCTAGGTGCATGATTGTCCATTCCTGCAGATTCCCGTAGGGTCTTTTTCAGGGTCTAGATCATTCCAGGTAGTAACATTTTCTTTTGTCTTTATGACAGCTTTTCCACAATAGCTTTGCATAATAAGTATTTGTAAAATCAGATTTATGTGTTTAATAAGTTGAATGTCATTTTTTTTTACAAAAGATTTGACATTTTATGGAATTGCATTTATTTGTGTTCCAATTAGCTTTGTTAACAATGACAAAGTTAGTAATGATGTTTGGCAATCAAAACACATTATGAAGTATTAGAACAATACAAGGTTAGTTAAGTTAAAGGAGATGTTGTGCAGAACATTTCAAATTGAATTTGGATAGTGGCAAGCATCTGTGTGTTTGGAAATCTCTAAGTTTCTGCCTGAAGGGTAAATTGAAGCTTATATAAACAAGAACTTGTGATCTAATATTTAGGCTTTTACTGACACAGACACAAAGACACACACAGATGCACATGCATAAACCTCTGTGGAAGCTTACAAAAGATAGGAGGGGAAAAAAAAAATGAGAAAAGGTAGAGCAAGAGATGAGAAATGTTAGCTGTCTATATAATGTTTTTCAGTCATGTAATAAAGTCTGACAAGCCCTTTTCCACAGTTCCACCATGCCAGACCTGTAAAAGCTGTTATCTGTCATCATAACGTGAATCAAGCTTGCAACTGCTGTGGATCTGAAAAGCGTGACAAAGTTAATTGAAATTTAGGCAGTGAATAGTTTTCATTTCCTGAGATAAGGTGTGTTTTCAGGGGAAGTTTGTTGCTATGTTGGCTTTAGTTAACTCTTCTTAAATCTCTTGTTAAAGGATTTGTTTCATTTCTGTGGGTGGATCATAGTCTCATCCAATTATGACTTCAGTAGAGCCAAACTTGGGGTCAGATGCTTTACTAGCCCATACTGGTTTGCACATTCCTCTCACTTCACAAGATGAAAAAAAAAAAAGGCAAAAAATATGTTTCACTCTCGAGTGAAATAGTACTTCGGAACTATCAAACTTTACTAAAATTAATTTCATTCAAAAAATATATTTTTGGTGGCTTAGTGGTATATTGTTTTAGTAGCTAGAATAAAATTGTTTGAAATATGGCAAAAAATACTATTTCTTATCCCAAATGTCAAACGTGAAGTATTCCTAGGTTTCCTTGGCTAGTTACTTTCTACTCTCCTGATTATGGAGCATTATGAATTTGCTTTCACCTAGTTTTACCTTTTTTGTTTGTTTGGGTTTGGGTTTTTTCTGCTTTGTTTTGTTTAGTTTTTGTGGGGTTTTTTGTTTGTTTTATTTTTTAGCTCAGTTTTGCTCTATTGTCATTCCATTGACTTGCAGTGGAGTTATTCAGATCATGATCATATAAGATGCTCAGGACCCTCAACCTTGACTGAAAGACTATGAAAGAAAATTAATTCTTCTCTCTAAAGGGGATGGGGTATGGCAGGGGCTGTGAGGGTGGGGGCGGAGGTGAGAAGAAAGGCTTTTTGGAAATTCTTCGTGCCAAATTAGGAGAAATTACAAAATTCTCATTAAAATAAAATTTTATATTTTGGGAGGTTTGGTGGTTTTTTTTTGGAACTGTTTTTTTTTTAACACATTTTAAATTTTTGTTCTTATATTGGGTGTTAGTTCCTACTCTTGAGGTCTTTTTATTTCTCACATAGAGCAATTTTTTTAGTCACTTTGAAGGAATAAAAAAAAAAAATTCTGAAGAATTGATTCAATATTAAAAAAAAAAATGTCATGGAAATAGAATTATTATTTCAATTCATGTTTCCAGACAAGTTATACCTGTAATAGAGATAGTACCTGTAGTTTTTAAGACATTTACAGAGTTAAGCCATAAATAAGAGGAGGAAGCTTTAGTCTTCCTCTCAAACCCCATATAACATAGAAGACTAAAATAGCATTAAATAACAGTTGTAGGAAGATTTCTTCTCAAAAAGACTAAGCCTCTTTATGGCAGCCTTCTGCAGCTCCCATTTAATTCTCCTTCTGGCCTCAAATATTCCCCAAATATCTCTGAGGCAAGAAAGAAACAGAGAATAAGGATGCAAGAGAGGGTCACATTCAACTCTAATCTAGCAATTGTGAGCAGTTACGAGGCTCCCAGGGATACTACAAGACCTGGCATGTGAAGCTTAAATTTAATATCACTGAAATCACTGATGCCATGGAACTCACTCTAGGTTTAGTGACAGCAAAAGAACAGACTTCAATGTCCTAATAATTTACTCAGAACACATTTCTGTATTTAAATGTTTTTCCAAATTAGTCCGTAGAAGAACTGAATGCCTTTTATCTTCTTGAATAACGTTGGGCATCTGGGGCCAATGCTCAATCAATTTGAGATTCTCAGCCTGGGAAACCAGGCCCAACATCTGAGCAGGTACAATTGGGCAGGTTGAGTAAAAGAGGGTCATGCAGCTGACACTGCGGTGGTAGCATTCTCTTTTCCCACTGTTCTGCCAAATGCACATATATGATGATACCAATACTAATTAGGCTCAGGATAATGCAATGGAAATTTCCTAGAACAGACTTCATTGCTAGAAATGCATTAAATTAACCTTACTGGAAGTATTTTTTTCCTTATGAACCAGTTATGTTGCTCTCTTTCTTGCTTCTAGTGCAAGCTCTAATTCTAGATGTTCAAATAGCTTTCCATTTTTTTTTGCCATACTCTTTACCCTCTCCAAACAGTTTGTTTTTTGAACACTGAAGCACATGCATTATTTATTATATTTCTCCTATCTGGCCTACAGCCATGCCCCCTTAGGCAATAAGATCACTGGATCTCATAAGCTGCAGCAGGGTTAGGCCAGGTCAGCCAGTACTTGAGAGGATTCCCAAGGAGAAGTCAGGTGCTGTGGGAATCATGGGTGGAAGCTAACTAGGTGCCAGCGGTACCCTTACCTTTGCATTTCAACCTGAAATGCCACTGTTGGGTGCTAGACAGATCTACACATGTGACCCAAGTTCAAGTTAACTCCCAGGTCCATGATGATTGCAAGCAGAGTGGCAAGTGTCCTCTGTCTTTCCCAGGATTGATGTTGTGGCTGATGACACCCATGTGGCCACTAATGATAGAATGTCATCATTGAGATATGCCACTACACAATCCTTCTATGGGAGATAGACTATATGTGCTTGGAGAAGAAAAAAACCTCTGAAGGATCAGGCTAGAAGAAACCTAGGGAAGCTTTTCCTCAAGGAGACTGGGACCTCACAGGAGCTAAGTCATGACCAACAAAGAGGGACTGCTGGAGGATGTGAAGGTAGGAGGTACCCTTGGCTGTAGTGACCATGAGATGGTAGAATTTAGAATTGCAGGCAGCAGGCCCAGGACCACAAGCAGGATTGCTAC
>JANHGL010019742.1:36117-60845 GCA_024611195.1 Ceyx melanurus
CCAATGGCATCCTGGGATGCATTAGGAGAAGTGTGGCCAGTAGGTCAAGAGAGGTTCTCCTCCCCCTCTACTCTGCCCTGGTGAGACCCCACCTCCAGTACTGTGTCCAGTTTTGGGGACCTCAATTCAGAAAAGACAGAGATTTACTGGAGAGAGTCCAGCACAGGGCTACCAAGATGATTAGGGGATTGGAGCATCTCCCTTATGAGGAGAGGCTGAGAGAGCTGGGACTCTTCAGCCTGGAGAAGAGGAGACAGAGGGGGGACATCATCAATGTCTATCAATATGTTAAGGGTGAGTGTAGGGAGGATGGAGTCAGACTCTTCTCAGTGTCATCCAATGACAGGACAAGAGGCAATGGGAGTAAGTTGGAGCACAAGAGATTTAGGGTAAACACAGGAAAAACTTTTTCACAGTGGCGGGGGTGACAGAGCTTTGGAATGGGCTGCCCTGGGGGATTGTGGAGTCGTCTTCTCTGGAGACATTCAGGACCCATCTGGATGTGTTCCTGTGTGATTTGGACTAGGTGAGGAGTGACTTGTTCTGGCAGGGAGGTTGGACTAAAGGATCTTCTAGGTCCCTTCTAACCCCTAACATTCTATGATTCTCTGATTCTATAATTCTGTGAAGTACTTCATGTGATTAAAAAATAAAGGACAGAATATGAGAGGAATCAAAACACAATATATTGTGAATCGCAAAATTATAAATTACATTATGCCCAAAATTCAGAGGATAGAATACTTCCTACAGATTCTTGGAAGGGAAAAAAAGGGGCTGATCCTGAAGCAATGAGTCTAGAGTTCCTTGCTGGCTCAGCTGTAGGCTCCCACAGTAATGTTGGGCATATTGCTTTGCTTCTGTTTATCTCCCGCATTGTGGGTGTGCCTGCATTTCAGTTCAAGTGGGATATTAAAGCTTGTCAGCTCAACAGAACAGACTTTTAACAGTTAGCTTATGTACTGTTAGCAAAGCAACTGTAGTTGGGTACAGACTAAAGGGTGAATAACGATATTTGGGAATAATACAATCTGAACACTATCAGAGGAATCCCATTCATTGAATAATTCACATCATTCTTTATATAGCATTTATATAATAAGATTATTATTTATATGCAATAATTTCACACTATTCATTATTTTATGAAAGGATACTTTTGTTTTTTAAAAACAATATATTGTACAATTAACAGTAGGTGTTAGGACAGGAAATAACAGAAAGAAAAAAAAAAAAAAGACTGTTGAAGTCTTAAAGTTTTCTAAGTCAAGGGTCTTAGCCACATGCGTCACATAAATGGGAGAGCACTGCTCTGGGATACAGATCTTAAGAACACTAGATCTGTTCCTGAGCTCCATCCAAATTGTATCGTAACCAAGGTATAAAATGAGATGAATTTGTCTTTCAAAGAGGTGAGAACAGCTGAGAAAAAAGAGTATCTCAAAACTATGAAGACATTTTAAAAGGAAGTTGCCTATTGTTATGTCAAAGGTCAGCCAGCTGGTAACTATAATTGTGCTAGGCTGTAATTATATAACTTTTAAGAAAACACTCATGTATTGTGAAGGAAAAATATTATTAGTAATACAACTTAAAGCTGTAGATCAGTGTCAAAAACAATAACATAATCTGGTATGACACTTCCCCTCCCACCCACCTAATGAATCTTACATACTCTTAAAAAAGGGCATGATCTTTAAAATATAAATAAGGGGTGTTAGATGGAAATAATAGTTGCAAAGTATAAACACATGTAAGAGGATTTCTTTAGAAAGTATAGTGAGAGTTAGGGTAAGAGGAAAAACTTTATTAATGTCAGAAAGATACACTAAAATATTTAGTGCACACATGTTTGGGATAAGAGTTGCGATGAGAAGCCAGATGCTCAGCTGGTGAATGTTGATTAAGCTCTGTTTAAATCAGTGGGACTATGCTGATTTACATCATCTGCAGATTTTGCAGCTGTTTTCGATATGCATACACACTTAGAAAGTTATCCAGATTTACTTGCCCTCTACTCTCTGGACATAAGGTTGAAGTCCAGTGGGATAGGGATTCTTAAGGAGATCTCTTTCATTTCTGTGGGCTAGAAACATGGAAAAGACAAGTATTATTGTGGTTAGAATAGTATTTCTACATTTTCTTAGCCCCATGGGAAATCATAATGCACATTAAGAGTGAATAATTAACATAACTTTGTAAGCCTTCAAGAAGCATTCATTCTTGTATGATTCAAGCTGTATTTTGTATGAATCAGTGTTCCCCTCCCTACTTAAATGTAGACATGTTATTTCTGTGGTCTGGAATCTGAGATCAGATTTCACCTGTAATGATTTTAGCTGCCACACAGCTCATCAAAATTGCAATTATAAATACCAATGTTGTTCTTTTTCTGGAAGTTAGACTGCATCATATAAGATACTGCCAAAAGATGCAAAATTAGCACTGTGATGGATATACTTGTGCAACCTCCAGTAAAGGACAAATAGGGAATGAAGATTAAGATGAGAGAGGTATTTGTCATGGTGCAAATGAACAAAAGTCTAAATCATCTTTAAAACCATCTCCTGCACTGAGAGCTTTTTGATTCTGTAAGCCTTTTCACAAAGAGACCATGCATCAAGCTTAAATAAGTGATATAAGTTTGCACATGGCAAGTTTAAAGTTGATTAATAGTTGCCCAGTAATGTTAGTTGGTGTAAATTAAAAAAAAAAAAAAAAAAAAAGCATAAAACTTCGTTTCTCTCTTTTTCTATCTTTCGCAAATGGTGTGTTATTATTTCTGCACTAAATGGATCAGCCTAAAGTTAGGACAGCTATCAAAATTCACTTGCAGGCTGTCTATCAACACGAAACAGTTGTAATGTTTCTCTTCTGTTTACATTCTACCTGTGCTGACTTGTATTAGAATTAAATCTCCATTGAATCTATGACAGGTGTAGAAAACATACTCTAAGTAATACCAGACTCCTTAGAACTCTTACTACAGATGGAGAAGATCTAGGGGAAACATGAGTGGATAAGACAGACATACCTGGAAGTGCAATACTATTGATCCTGCCTCCAGTTTAGGGTTGGTCCAGGGACAGCTCAGTTCCTCATTCCATTCCATGTGGAAATCAAATATACATTTCCCATCTGTTCTTTTTTGAAGCAGTAGCTTTATTTTGACAGTGCTTTGAACTGTCTCCCAATCCCCATGAAAAATTATTCCGTGTGCTCTGTTTAATCATGCTCTAAGATTTTTGGGAAATAGCTCTTAGTTCCAATATCATTAGGAATAGTGGGGCTATGCTTCTACATGTAGAATACATAACTTTTCCAGGTGCACAGACTTTTTTTTATAAAGAGACAAACTACAACATTGATAGGGCAGGCAAGAGAATGGGAAAAAATGTTTATAAAGATTTTAACCTCTAGAAAAATAAAGATGCCTGTGAGTCCTCAACTCAGCTGCTCAGCTTCCAGTCCAGATGGGAGACAGACATAGGACACTGTTCCAGAAAGTTTTAGCACCAGCTGAAAGACTATGAGGACTTTGATTTACTCACACTGTAGCTAATGGAAATTAGAGGCAGGGGACACAGTTTGATGCATTTTAGGAAGAATAAATCTGAATTACTATTTGCCTGAAGACCAGATTCTCACTGAAAGTATTTGTGTAATGTGTGTCTAGCCAAGTAGATTCAGGTGTTAATCGAGTTCAATTCTATTAATGCTATCAGAAGGTAAAACTGTACAAATGCAACAGTTCAAATATATTGTATAATTTCAGTAAAACAAAGGCCTCATCCTACTGAATATGAAATGAAGTTGTGTTTATCACTACAATTTTATTCTTTGCTTCATCATGATGACTGTGCCATTCAGACGGTGGAAATCCAACCAGCAATTTCATTATCGGGATTTTGTCCACACCACAGAGAGCTTTATTTGTTTTTTTGTTATAAATAATTGGATGCTATTAAGTTGATTGTTTAAAAAATAATGTGATTTGTCTATGAAAAGGCACTAAACATTTTTTCCTCCAAATCAGAGTAACTATATGAAAATGTGAATTTTTTGTGTGCCTGCCTGTTTTTCTTTTCATAAATTGTTGTTTAAAACAGAAGATCTACTCTACATTGTAATTCAGGTAGACATTTGATATGTTCCTACCTAAACTAGTGACAAAACAAATCAATATGTCCTACACAGATTAAAATGGGTTGACTGGCAAGCATTAAACTAAATTGTAATCAGAATCACAGTTCCTTCTGAAGTCACTGTACAGCAGGTTCTTTGTTCCTCTCTCATTAGACTTCTTCTATCATTAATCTGAAGTAAAACATTCCTACTGTTAAAATGTATAGCCCACACAAATACTGGAGCAGTGATATATGTCAAAAATAAAGTTATTGATGAAAATAAATTTTGGCTTATTTGGTCATGCATGGCTCAGAAAACCATTTGTATACATCCAAATACAAAAGTGCACATGTATGACAAAAGAACACAGGCCATATTTAAAGGAGATAGAGATTCCAGTTTTGTATGCAACAACTTTTAAAAGTACTATGTGATCTTGGAAGAAAATCAGCTGTTGAGATAGACAGCATCATCCAAATTATCTGCCTGGGCAGGCTGCATACCTTCTGTGAATGACAGAAAAGAACTACTACTATAGCAGCCTTACCTGTCAAACTGCTAGGATGAGCATGCATGTGCAAAACAAGTGGGTTGAAAGAAGCAGACAAAGCTCTTGGAGGTTTGAAGGGGTACTGGGCAGATGTGCACACAGCAGAGCCATAAGGCACTTGCATCCAGTGGCATCAATCTGCTGCTCCCTGTGTAGCTTCCTGGTTAAGCTCTGGGTCTGTGCCCTATAACAAATGTCTGCATGGCTTAAGGGATACCCGGAAAGATGGAAATGGGGAACAAGTTACTCTCCTGCTAGTGCAAATTGCCCAGCCTGCAATTAGCTCTGAAGTTGTTCCAGAGAAAGCACCAAAGGGCCATAAATTGAAGGTGGCAAACACCCACAAATCATGGTCTGAGATCTCCTACAATACCAAAAGTAGTAATTTAACCCTTGCAGGTATTACTAAAGGAATCTCCAGCAGGAAGTTACTTTATGTCTTCTGAAATAAGTGTGCCTGTTTTTTTGAATTTTTAGATGGGAGGCATCACCTAACTTAAGTCATGCACATAGAGTTATTCACCTTGGATTTCCTTACAGTAAGGATGAGAAATAGGGTCTTTTGTGGTCTGATTCATTTAGGGCAAACTTCTCAAATCTATCAGATTAATTCCTTAAGGAAAATTACTGTCTCTCTTTATTGAGGGACACTAGGGACTTTTCAGTAAGTATGTCACATTTGGTCAGTTTGTTCCTATCCACTTTGTCTTTTCCACTGTAGTACACAATTCTGAAAAAAAAAAAGTGGATGCTTCACAGAAGATTGCAGAAAGAACCATGAGAATGAGTAGGTAATTAGGAAATTATATTGAGGGAGTGTAGGAGCCCATAATGTTCTTAACCAAAATGAATGTATGAGTCAATGTGATCACATTGTGTAAATCTATAACATGCCACCAACCGTTATCTTTTCAGTTTAATAGACACTGGTCTAAGAGGCTACACTAGAAGACAAATTCAGAATAGAAATAAATACCACTCTCTAAATGGTGAAGCCAATTCAAATAACTACAGTTTAACAATATTAATCAAATATTAAAATCACATTTTTCTGCATTACATAAAACAAGGAAAACAACAGGAAAAGACACAAATGAAATAATATACATCAACATCTGTAAATATCTAAGTGCTGGGCAGGGAAAAATTATGCTGTTGTAGATATCCACCTGGGAATTTCTAAGTTAAATCACAATGAGCTTAGCTCACAGGTTTTGGAAGTTTACCTACTGGACTTCTCTTGTAATACTGAAAGAGCACTTTTGCTGTTCTGGAAATAGATACCTTGCCTAGAGGTGTGAACCTAAGTCAATAAGCTGTAAATACTTTGAGTTTAATCCAGTTTTGTCTAATTCCTTATGTTGCCTTGAACAAGTCACTGAAACCCTAAACTAAAAACATTAAAAATTGTAATTAATGCAAAGTATTTTTATTTTCAAATACCTAATCTGTCAAAAGTCATCAGTATAAACTGTGAAGAGAAGTCCAGCCTTGCAAGACGCATAAGGAATTTTGGGAAGTCACAAGCAACAGCAAAGCCAGAGTATATTAATTGAAAAGGGTGTTTTGATTCAATCTAAACAGGTTTGGACTTTAACTCATTAAGTTCTATTCATGTGATAGAAGATCAGATATTTGCTCAGCAGAGTACATAGTAAAGGTTTGTGTAATGAGAGGAAAAATCCTACAGCATATGGTTGTTATTCCAATTGGATGGATGAAACATAAAATTATAAACCTGCCATGGGTACACCAAAAAAAATGTAACAAAGATTGACTCTTGAAAACTTTAATATCCTTCCACTAGAAAAGAATTAGAGTCAAGCTACATGGAACAAAATAATCTACATCTTGCTCCTGATTTGCATGCATGTAACATAGCATAAATACTTATTTGGGACTTAAACTGGTGTCTCTGTGAGCCTGAATTTTTGACATCTTTTAGTTCAGCTGGGAAGAAGTAAACATGATTATAAAATCTGAGCAGCCTACTGTTTATCTGCCTTTAAAAAGACACACACTGTGTACGAGTCAGTAACAAACTTCCAGCCATCCTGAGATGCTAAATAAGATAATACGTAACTTATATTAACAACAGCATATAGTCTGACAGGTGAAGAACAGCATATTATGCTCTCCTTTCTCTGTATCAAGAGACAATTCAAAGGCATCTGGGCAATCTGATAAGACACATTGCCTGTGTTGAGCTTCATGTTTGCTTTCAGCAAACAGCAGAAGCAGTTAGGTTAGTGATACGGAACTAGGAGGATGAACAGTTTTCATGGCCTGGTTCAAGCATCTTGTCTGATCATAGGCAAGCCTCCAAGATTCATTTTCATCTCATCCAACTGATGGCACTTAACAGTCTTCCCTGCAGTCCATCTGCCATACAGCCCTCAGAGGTACAGAGAGACAGGCTGTTCTGATAAATTATAAAACCCAGGTACATCTCAAGCATCTTCTGGCTATGCATGACTTTCCCTCCAGAGTACAAGCCATCCTCACAAAGGCTGAGCTTCTGACTTAAATGCTGTAAATGTCATAAAAGCAGGGTAAATCCTTCATGAATTGATGGCTGATTTAATTGCTCAACTATACAATGGAAATACTAGGATCTGAAAAAAAGAAATGTGAAGATACAACAGAGTCTGTGAGAAGCTCAAATGCTATGATAAGAGATGTTGTACATGACCTTAAAGTAGATAAATATGAAACGAATTATTCACATATCTTTCATTAGTCCATCACAGAACCATTCTGATTCCAACACAGCTGCAATGACCTAAACTTTTTTTCAGCTGGTCCCACTCCTTTTGGTTTTCTTTATATCTTTTGTTTGCATTTAATGTGTTTCCAGGGATAACTTCTTGATAAAAATGTATTATTCAAAAGTAGTAAATAAAAACCGTTAAAAACCAGTGAACCCAAGGAAATGTTTATTTTTCCCTCTCCCCATTTTAAAACCTTCACCCTGAGTATATACAGCACATCTGAAGAACGTCTGCATAATGAGTAATTCTGAGTCATGAATAATACTTCCAGATTTAAAATTTTGGCATCTGGGAGTAGGATTCCCTGTTTGCACTATATCCATTCCTTTCCTTCAGCTTCTCCCCCTCAGAAGTCCTTATTCTGCATACATATTTAGTGAGTAGGTCCTTCTGTCTATGTAAAGCTTTACCTCCTTTGTCAGAACATCCCACCCCCAGGAAACCAGACAGCCCACTCAGCACTGAAGAATAGGAAGATTTTTACTGTCATCTCCAATAGTTCAACTGCTAAAACACAAATAGATGTTGTAGTGCCTAATTCCTATGCAAAACAAAAAGGAAGTGCTTAGTTGCCCAAATGGTATTTAAAAGTGAACCTTTAAATTCCCTGAGATGTGGCTACTATACCTTCCCATGCCCACCAAGGCTGACTCTGTCTTGCATGTACCAGGGGATGCTGGCTGCTATCGAGTGATTCACAATGGCCTTTATGGTGGTTCAGGTGGCTACAGGGATGACTCAGTTGTTTGGAATCAGCATTTCCATCAACAGTTTACTTCAGCTTCTGGAGATTGTGGATGATGAATATAAATCATTTCTGCTTTTTATTAAATAAATTGGCAATCTCAATCCACTTTACATATGACCATACAATAAAGCAATCCATAACACTTGCTGATATGGTGAGAATAGTCATGTCAGCGTGATTCACATAGCCAGCTGTATGCTTGTTGCAGTTTCAGCAGAGATAGCACACCAAGACTCATGGTGGGCGTAGAGTGAATGAAGTAACCCCGCCAGCTCCAAGTCAGGGTTCACACCTACTAGTGAGGAAAGCATAGAAAGATTTGCAGTGCTACAGTTTGTAAGTAGTACAAACTTACAAACTACAGATTGTAAGTGTACCTATAAGTGAGGGATTGAAAGACCTATGTCATTTGAAACACATGCACTGTAACTTTTAAGCTCAACAGCTCATATAATGTCATGGCTGAACTCAGCTGAGGTATTTCTACCTTTGTTTTCTTAACTAAGAAAATAAAGCAATAAATAATTAAATTGGAAAATTATCATAAACCAAAACTAAATGGGAAAGCAGATATTTTTAACAATACCATTAAAAACTTGCCATGTGTGATTCAGTGATAGTGATGAATGTGTCAAACCAAAACACCACAAAAGTAGTGTTTTCTCCCAGATCTGTTAATGTTATTAGCACTAGATGGGATTCTCTAATAAATGTCTGGTTTAGAAATAGACTGCATCTTAGCCACTCAGTTCTAGGAAGGTTGATCCAGTCCTAAAATAACTGACCGTATTCCCATAAAATGGAAGAAAAAGTTGAGGTCTTATATCTTGAAAGTGATACAGTCCAACTAAATTAGCTTCCCATGTCTCCACAAATTCTGTATAGATCATAAGCATGTAGTCTTATGGGAGCTGTTTTCAGAAAGATGAAGAGCCATCAGGAAGATCCTGAGCTTCTGTCACTATGAGACTTTTGATTACATCTGCCATGGCTCAGTCAAGTCACTTATCCAGCAAGTTCAAGGATGCACTCTCCACCTTCCAAAATATTCAAAAGTAAATGCTCTAAGAGGACCAATGGCTCTTGTCTAAAAGGGGAAACTGAGGATGTAAACAAACAAAACAAAACAAAAAAGAACTAGGAAAAAAAATCCAACTAGGAATAAATGTAAAATGCCTTGGACTATTCCTAAGTACGAATTAAAGCCTTAAAGTATGATCTTTTTTTAGCCCTATATATGGGCATTTTCAATTTTGAAAAAAGAGCATGCACCCAAATTAGCACATATTCAAATAGTTCACTTCTTGTCAGGATCAGAAGACCATAAGAACAATTTCCTAAACAAGAGGTCACTTTATGAAGATACTTTTTGAAATCAACCACAAAACCTCACAAATTACTAGAGTACTTCAATTACTTTGAGAAGACATAGGTGGCCTCTCCACTGGAGCCTATAGTGAAGTTAGAACAAAACATGGACAATTCAATCCTTAGTATCGTAGGATAATATATATAATACTTTGGGTTGGAAGGGACTTAAAGATCATCTAATTCCAATCCCCTGCCATAGGTAGGGACACCTGCTGCTCAAAGCCCCATTCAACCTGGCTTTGAACACTTCCAAGGAGTGGGCAACCACAACCTCTCTAGGCAACCACTTCCAGTATCTCACCACCCTTATAGCAAAAACTTTCTTCCTATTTCTAACCTGAATCTACTGTCTTCCAGTCACTCAGGAAAAAGCCTTAGCAGGAAAAGAAATATTAGCATAATGGAACTTCTGTCCAAATAGTTCCCTTGTGTTACACTCTATAGAACTGTATTTGGTATGGTGCTTGGAGTTTACTAAGGTAATGCACAAATATTTCCCATGCTGTTCTTTCATCTCCTTTACAGAAAGAACAAATAGGATGAAGTAAGAACAAATAAAATAAAATGTTCTTCTTATTGCATACTTTTAAATTCACTGTTTATTTTTTTTCTTTGTATAGAAAACTTGTCTAGGTATTTACAAGAGCAGTGTTAATGCCTTTAAATCCCTGAGATCTTCAGGCACTTTCTGTGTTTTGAGACACAGAGATATATCTCTTGTATGGGAGGAATTAAGGTAAAGTCATAATAACAAACAGATTTTTGAAAAGCTCTTTCTGTTTTATTACAGGACCATCTGAAAATGAAACAAAACAAAACAAAAAAGGACTGAATAGTGTTGATTTGGTTTTGGCTTGAACAAAAGGTCCACAGTTGTTAAGGCAAAAGCAAACAGACTTAATTAAAAAAATTACATAGGCTAGTGTCCTAGCTCAAAGGATAAATATATTCTCAGAACTATTCCATCTGTAGGGAGGGTTCATTTAGGTTCCCACTGAACTTGTGCAATTGAATTCTTCATAGTGATAGCCAAGTCATACTGGGGTTGGAGATAAGCATCACAAATATATGTGTGTTCAAGGAGAGGAAGAGGGAAAGTAGTTTCAGTAAATCTTCAAGGATGCTCCAGACAGATTCCTCGAAAAATAATGTTTATATTTTTGTAACGGATACAATTAAATTACTGTTTTTTTTAAATATACTCTTGTTATAATAAGAAATAAAAAATTCATTTTATTGGAAAGGGGATTTCATGCCTCATGATTGCTGACCAATTTATAACATGAATTTTATTTTTAACTTAAATTGTGTTAAATTCAGACTATTCTGTATCATATCTAAATATTTTTCACCTGACATTCTGACCTCTTTTTTACTAGTTATAACTACAATATAAATTAGAAAAAGATAAATAGATCTAGAGATCTCTATTTCCAACATAAAAGCACTAATATTTTGCATCCTGACCAAAGCCCTACTACAGAAATTATTTGTCTGAATATACAGCATCAAAAATATTTTCTACACCTACTGAAACCTTGCCTCTATAGCATATGTATTGGCAAAATTTAACTATCTTCTATCTTTCACCAGTACAAATCCAAAAGAACTGCAGGAAATAAACCATGCAGAGATATGACTGGTGACTCAGTTATTCTGGTTCTGCCCTAAATGACTTTGCCTTTTCTTTCCAATTGTGTAGCACCTCCTAGAATCTTAACCATGTCTTATTATACAGATGACTTTCCAGCCATCAGGATGTACCTATTACAGGAATATAGGTGTGATTTGCCTGATAAATTTAAACTTAAGATAATAGTTTTCCCTCTGCTGTTTCTTACTCGTTTTGCTCTTTCTTAAAAAATCTTTCTAAGAGGTGCCACCAGCTTGGCTGATGAGATCAGTTGTGTCCTGCTTTAGGTCCTTTGGAGGTCATTGTTTCCTTCCACAGAGGCCAACCTGCAGCTCCTCTGCTGCCAACAACCTTACCACCTACAGCCAATACAACACTTCATGACATAGTGATGAAATAAAACAGTGTGCAGATTAATTCATTGGCAACCTCATATCTCACTGGCTGATCAAACAATTGATTGAAGAAACAGTTGTGTCTATTAACCCATGCCTTGCAGAAGAAGTGAAAAGGATACCCTTTCCTGTTCACTTGTATGCTGTAGAATTTTTTTTCTGAGGACTGTTCTAACAAAATTAGTAGGATTAAAATTGGTAAGGGCATAAATTAAACTGTGTTGAAGTTTTGCAGCTGTGATCTGTTTCAGGAGAATCCAGATCTTTTTAACCGAAGATTTTGTATTAAGGTTGATGGTTGAATGAGACAGCACTGATGATGTTAGAAGACGTCCTCATATGGGGCAAACAGAAGAAGCAATTATAGGCCTTTGTAGTGTAAGACACATAAGACATCTTAAACAAATGAGTCACTGCCCAAAAATCTGGCCATATGCAAGCCAAAGCAGAAGCTGAGATAGATGGTGAAGGGCTTTTTTTTGGGGAGATGTATATAAATGTATCTAATCTAGAGACTGTTTGGTGTCTGTGTTTATAGGCAGGAGCAGTTAGATGCAAGCAAAGAAGCCAAAAGCCAGGAAGACAAGCACTTGAGGGTTTGAAAGAAAGCCAGCTCACGGAAATAGAGGGACAGAGCATTGGCTGAAAAAAAATTTCTTATATCTGTAATGAAAATTCTTTCTTTTGTATTACCTTTATTCAGTTCCTGGATTCTAAATGTTACTTTTTTCACCTTGTAAATAAGATTACATCAAGAAATATGTGTCTATGTTAAATATCTTCTGTCAGAACAGTCTTCAAAAAGATGAGTGTTGGCTACCACTTAGCCTATAAAAACAATAACAGTGGTGTTAGTACTGAGATCCTTTTTGAAGAGGAAATCAGAGATTCCCCTAGGGGAAGAAATTGTGAGTCTGAGGCTGAAAGTTTGCAGAAGGAATTAAAACAGGATCTGGAATGTTGCCAGTATGGGCTTGGACAAAAACTGGAAAAAAAAAAAAAAGGGAAAACACTTCACTTTATCAGTGACAGTTTGTCTGGATTCATTTAGAGCAATAAAAACATTCACATCATTCAGTAGTAAAAAGTAAAGAAAAAGGTAATCAGCAATCTCTGTGTTGTTGATCAGAGGGTGTCCTGGAAAATAAGAGAGGATGCGAAAGGTATAGCCAACTTTGAACTTGCTAAAAAAGTTGAGTTGCAGCAAGGACTAAAGGAGCACTGAGAAAAAATCAAAAGATCACAAACTTCACTGTAAGTCAGCCACCTTGAATGGCAATGAGCCAGCCAGAGAACAGTAATCAAAGTATTTCTCTAGTACAACTGTAACATTCAGAGTGAAGAAGCTTGACTGTCTATCAGTATATCTTGACTGATATTTCCATTTGTCTTGATTTCCCACACCTCATCGCAAACTGTAGACACTATATCATGGTGGGCCCATCTCCTGAACTGGTTTGAAAGGTACCCATTGAGAAATCAAGAAGATTTACTAGAATCAGAATTCCTAGCAGGTGAAGGGATGTAAGGCTTTAAAAGTATTACCCAGAAATATAGGAAGGGGCCTTTTTATAATGCAAACTAAGCAGATATTTGAAAAATTTCTATAGGTATATTAATGGTAAAAAGAGGACTAGGGAAGGTGTGGGCTCCCTCAGTAAGGAAACTGTGACAAGAAGACCAAGGTTCTCACAACTTATTTTCCTCAGTCTTCACTGACAAGGGCTCCAGCTATACTCCTGGAGTCACAGAAAATAATGGCAGGGGTTGGATGAAAAAGCTGCCCATTGTAAGTAAAGATCGGATTCACGACCATCTGGTGAACCTGAAACTGTACCAGTCCATGTGGCAATCCACCCACAGATACTGAAGGAACTGGCAGATGAGGTTGCTAAACTGCTCTCTATTATATTCCAAAAGTCATGTGAGTCCAGTGGAGTCCCCTCTGACTGGAAAAGGGGAAATATAACCATCATATTCAAAAAGGGAAAGAAAAATGAACCAGGGAACTACAGGCCAGTCAGTCTCACCTCTGTGCCTAGTAAGATCATGGAGCAGATCCTCCTGGAGGCACTGCTGAAGCAGAAGAATAACTATAAGATGATTGGCTAAAATCAACATGGCTTCACCAAGGTCAAATCGTGCCTGACTAAACCAGTGGCCTTCTATGAGAAGATCACAACATCAATAGACAGGGGAAGAGAAACTGATGTCATTTACCTGGAAATGAGAAAAACCTTTGACCACTGTCCTGCATGACATTCCAGTCTCCAAGCTGATGAAATATGGGTTTGATGGATTAACAATTCAGTGGGTAAAGAACATGATTGATGGCTGCTCCCGAAGTGCGGTTGTCAATGGGTCCACATCCAAGTGGAGACCAGGGACAAGTGGAGTCCCTCAAGTCAGTACTGGGACCAGTCTTGTTTTATATCTTTGTCAGTGACATGGACAGTGGCACTGAGTGCACCCTCAGCAACTTTGCCGATGACACCAAGCTGTGTGGAGTGAACCACAAGGTCAAGTGCAAGATTCTCCCACTGGGTCAGGGCAATCCCAAGGACTGATACAGGTTGGGCAGTGACTGGCTTGAGAGCAGCCACTAAAGAAAAAGACTTGGGGTACTGGTGGATCAGAAGCTCAACAGGAGCCGTCAATGTGCACTTACAGCCCACAAAGCCAATCATATCCTGGCCTGCATCAAGAGAAGCATGGCCATCAGGTTGAGGAGGTGATTCTCTTCCTCCACTCTCATGAGAACCCTCCTGGATTACTGCGTCCAGTTCTGGAGCCCCTGTTACAGGAAAGATATGGATGTTCTGGAATGCGCCCAGATAAGGGCCACAAGAATGATCAGAGAGCTGGAGCACCTCTCCTGTGAGGACAGACTGAAAGAGTTGGGGTTGTTCATTCTGGCTAAGTCTCTGGGGACACCTTCCAGTCTCTTAAGGGAACCTACAAGAAAGCTGGGGAGGGACTTTATAGGATGTTGTTAAGTGGTAGGACTAGAGGGAATGGATTAAAACTAGAGATAGGTCGATTCAGATAAGACATTAGAAAGAATTTCTACCATGAGAGTGGTGAGACACTGGAACAGGTTGCCCAGAGAGGTGGTGGAAGCCCAATACTTGGAAGTATTTAAGACCAGGCTGGATGGCGCAACCTAACCTAGTGGGTGGTGTCCCTGACCTTGGCAGGGGGTTGGAACTAGATGATCTTTAAGGTGTCTTTGAACACTGACAACTCCATGATTCTATGATTAGTCCTCCAAGTATTGCAATCCAGGCACTATGATTGCTCAGAAGTCCATAGTCAAAGCAGGCACTTGGATCAAGAGATGCTGGGGGAGCTACTGGTGGCTGACTAGGCAGAAGGTGCCCTTCCAGATCTCAAACCACAGTTTAACAATTCAGTCCAAGGACAGAATCTAACATTACCTACAGAATCTGAGAAAGGAGGAAAGATTTAATAATTTATCAGGACCACAATCAAACATCAGAGATTAATGGAAGATGCAAAATTCAATGTTCTGTGTTTGCAAAATCTCATGACAGCATATTTGCTAAATATTTCCATAATGTGGCTAGATCCATAACAGTACTCCAGATGTGGTCTCACTTGAGCAGGGCAGAGTAAAGGGGGGAGGTGAACCTCCTTTGACCTGCTGACCCCATTTTTCTTAATACACCCCAGAATACCATTGTCTGCCTTGGCCACAAGAGTGCACTGCTGATTCATGGTTAATTTGTCCACCACAACTCCAAGGTCCTTCTCCATGTAGCTGCTTTCCAGCAGATCAACCCCTAACCTGTACTGATGTGTGGGGTTATTCCTCCCCATGTGCAGGAATCTACACTTGCCCTTGTTGAACTTTATTAAGTTCCTCTCTTCTGAATGCTCCAGGGTGTCCTCTTTGGATAGCAGCACAGTCTTCTGGTGTGTCAGCCACCACTCCCAGTTTTGTACTATCAGCAAACTTGCTGAGGGTACGCTCTATCATTTCTTCTAGGTCATTGATGAATGTGTTGAACAAGACTGGACCCAGCACTGAATCCCAGGTAACACCAAGTAATAAAAGGTCTCCAAATGGACTATGTGCCACAAATCACAATCCTCTGAGCAATGTCATTCAGCCAATTCTTAATCCACTCCACTGTCCATTCATCTAACTCACACTTCCTGAGCTTCCCTATGAGGATGTTATTGGGACAGCATCAAAAGCCTTGCTGAAATCAAGGTAGACAACATGCATTGCTCTCCCTGCATCTACCCAGCCAGTCGTGCCATCACAGATTGCTCAAGTGTGATTTCCCTTTGCTGATTCCATGACAATTACTCCTTGATAACCTCCTTTTCTTCCACATGCTTAGAGATTGGATCCAAAATGAGCTGCTCCATCATCTTTCCAAGGATGGAGGTGAGGCTGACTGGCCTGTAGTCTCCTGGGTCCTACTTAGTGCCCTTTTTAAAGACTGGAGTGACATTGCCTTTCCTCTAGTCTTCAAGCACCTCTGCTGCACTCCATGACCTATCAAAGATGGTGGAGAGTAAAATCATAGAATCATAGAATGGCCAAGGTTGGAGGGGACCTTAGATATCATCTAATCCAACCTCCCTGTCATGGGCACGGACACTATAAAGAGTAGCTTAGCAATAGCATCTGACAACTCCTGCATAACCTGTAGGTGCATCCCATTGAGGCCAATGCATTTGTGGGTATCCAGTTTTCCTAGGCAATCTCTAACCTGATACAGAATAGAGCACTGAAGTAAATATGAGCTTCATATTTTCACTTTCAGTACTCGCCATCCTATACACTTGCCCAACACTATACCAAACAACTGTACAATTCTATGGCTCTGTACAAGTCACAGTCCCAGAGGAAATGTGCCTTGCAGGTATTCTGAGCATGGATAACATATGCACTAGGACCATCTAAAGCCTTTAGATGCAAGAAATTATATCAATTGAATTTTGTACGCTGAAATAATACACATTAAAATCTGGGTGAAGTCCTGTATCACTATGAGCTCCCATTATTGATCAGGACTGTGGTCTTTATTAGTCAGAAGATTTTTTTTCCCATCACATGATAAACATTTATTGCTTAAAAATGCTAAATTCCTCATGCCTGAGTCTTTGTAATGGAAGATGGGTAGCAGCACAACATGAGAATGGTGGCCAGGTTTCTACATGTGCTGTATTCACAGTTCTTTCAAGTTAGACTGTCTCCAAAGTCTAGACTTCCTGAGCCTTTGAAATATAGGACTAGAGAACAAGTTAAACAAAAATCTGTGGTTTTCTTCACTCTTTGATGAACTGCATACACCCTTTTAAATGTTGCAAACCAGTCATTTCACCCCCCTGATACTCTCCTACTCCATGTCTTCTTCCACCACATAACTCAAATATGTAGTTAGCAAAAGGTATCAGATGTTCCCTAGATACTTTGTAAACAAGATGCCCAGTATTTATTAAATAATTTCTTAAGATACTCACCCACTTTCCTGCAGAAATAAGAATCAGAACAACCATGGTAAATGTCTTCAAATATTCAAAGGATGCATTATATGTGCAGTAATTAGATTGAATTATATACTGACATTGTGACGTATTAGGTTTTTTGACAGTTCCCCTGGGGAAGTCATTACACTCCTTGGAGAGTTTCAAAACTGCAGTGAACCAAACTTACTAAACCCTACTTACTTTAAAATAGGAAACAACCCAACAAAGGCAGGAAGTTGGATGGTTTGAGGCAATAGTCCTTTCTCATATCTAAATAGTACTATTTTGTGAAAATACATTTTTAGTCACGTTATTTCAGTGTCAAAGTGGTGTACTAAAGTGGGTGAAAAAAAACCCATAGATAATTTGACAACAGTATTTTAATCAGGAAACAAGTGGGTCACAAAAAAATCAGAGTTCATGAGTTATGAAGAGGAAGCATTACTGGTTTTTTTGGTTTTGTCTGTTTTTTTTAAATCTCCTTTCTACACATTGACTTTTAAAGTATGTGCTACATCTGCATTAATGAGTGACAAGGAATTTGAGAAATCTGGTGCACATGTGGCTTGGCAGGTGCTTTATACTGAAAAGCACACGAGGTTTTGTCATACTGTGTAGAGCTGTTCTAATAACAACCTCTGAGCATCAGTCATTGTTTACCTTAATACTATGATAAGCAAATCTGGGTAACTCCTTAAAATAATGGTAAAGGTAATTAGCAATGAACTGAGTTTGAAATCTGATAAAGTACTTATGACATCTGTATTGGTACCAAATGAATTCATCATGGGTAACACTGTTACAAAAACACCAAAGGAATTAATAATAATTTGTGCCAGCATTTGAATGTGTTGCTAACATGAGAGCAAGTATAACATATGCTTTTAAAATAAAATATAAATTAAAAAAATTACAGAGGCCTGTAAAATTTTATATCTGTAAATTTTTATGTCTGAATTTTATTGATAAAGCACACAACTCTTTTTCACATACTACCATCCTTGCAGGAAAGGATAGGCAAACTAATTTTGTGCATCTTGTCCACTAAGTTTTCAGGGTAAGTCTTCAAGGCTGCATTACAGGAACTGAACACTATGCAGATCCATTTCCCACTGCAACAGTTCCCATCCGGAGGCAAAATGCACAATGCTCCAACAAAGGAATTCTTAAATGTATAGTTACAGAAGATCTGATTCTTTCCTCATTTGACTTGGTATAGCTGTAACAAAGTCAGTGTACCAATAGTTACTTCATAGCAGCTAAGAAGTTGGTCCTATGTGGCTGTGGCTGTTCCACTACCATATGAAGATAGGGGAAGTCTGACACTGTGAAATGGGCTCTATGCTTTCAACTAAGTCAGACATTTTCATCAAGAATAGGCTGGTTTATTTATGCTAAATGGCTGCATTAGCTGCATAAAAAGTATTAGCATATAGTTTCACCATTCTGCACTAATAAAAGTTGTCTAGCACGAAGGCAGAGACTTTATGCCACAAAGAAACCTTGTTACAAACCTACACGAGGAAGAGCCTATTCCCTGTACGTGCAAGGTAGATGTATAGTACTGTCCTGCCACTTCTGTTTTCACCTGTGTCAATTCTCAGTAGATTTTTAACTCATTATCTAGGAACTCTGTTCCCCAAGGGAATTGGAGAACTTATCACAACAGCAAACGCACAGGACAGAAAATGGCACATACATAGCACTCTGTGAGGGCAGCTAGTCTCACAGGTCTTCTTCCAGTTAGCCATGCACCTCCTTTGGTAGTTTCGCAGTATTTCCGTTTCTGGATGGAAACTGCTGGCCACACTTCTCTTGATGCAGTCCAGGATGTGAATGGCTTTCTGGGCTGCAAGTGCACATTGCTGACTCATATTCAATTTTTCAACAAGCCTTTGCCCAGACTTACTTCCTATTCCCGCTACTCAAGAGAGTGGTGCACATGCTTTTGAATTCCTTACTGTCCTTATTGTGCCAGGTTGCAGTCATCCCTTCAAAATTTGCACAGCTAAACTGTGGTTACAACTCTGCCCTAACATTCCCCGACTCTTAGTCCGTGTTTTGTGCCCTGCCCAAATTCTGACTGCTTTGTCATGCTTTCTGACACCCTGAAAGTACATCCCATGCTCCAGTCACTAGTTAACAGTGGTGTGCCTTTGTATATATTAACACATCGTGGTTTTTCAGAGTTCATCATGCTTCTGAAGCTCACAGAGTACTTAAAGTTCCAGTGGATCTCAAATCTCTTTTTGTCTTTTTTTTTTCTTCAGTCCCTTCCTCCAACACAATTGCAACAACTGTCAGTCTCATAACTAGTTTGAATTTATATTTCTGACAGGCATATTTCAAGCTTCCACTGTAATGCCTCTGTCTGCATGAGGTTGGGAGCTCTGTGAAATAAAAAAAAATATTGCCTCATTCTGTGTCTGTGTAGGAGCACAGTGGTTCTCAGCACCTAAGCAGAGTGATTTATTTCTCCATTTTTTTCTTGACTTAAATACGTGTTTTCTCACTTAGAATGTATTTCATTGTCTGAAGTATAACTGTCATGTAATCATAACAGTATGTTTGTGATAGCATAGTAAGTTCAATGGAAACAAACTGTGATGTCATAAATGAAGGATTTATGTATTTTCTGCAAAATCAAGTGGAAGAAGCAAATGGATGGGGAAAAAACCCCTAATTAAAATATCAGGTTTCTAAAAATCGCAGTGAAAATATAATTGGAAATTCAAACATTGTTTAATGGATTTCTTTTAATATATGTTTCCTGATTTTAAAAATCCTTCTTCTCTGTAGAATTCACTCTTTTGGGGATGGAAATATATTTTTTAATGACTGCAAAAAGTAAGTGTTTGGATTCAAGGCTCTAAAATTCAAAACAATAGTCTCAGGCAAATTAAACAGAATGGAAAGAAAAGGTCCACAATGATAAGAAAATGCAAATAAAAAATTTCTGTGCTACATTTCTCAAAGCTAAACTGCTAATTATTCATTAGAGTGCCTATGATGTATTAAGGATGTACTTGCATAGATTATTTACAAGAACTAAGAAGCGATTAATGAGGATGGAGATGAAGATATTCTCCATTATGTTCTTGCTAACAAGTGGGTCCAGCTTTGTAATCAAGTGTCATTAATGTAGCACGTCCCAACCTGGTATGAATAATTTCTGACTTCCTGCCCTCCCTCACTGAAAATGCAGAGAAGGAAAAATAAAAAATTCTGAATATGGCCGTTAAAGAAATATATTCCACAAAAACATATCTTTTACTTGAAACTGAAAGGTAAAAGTGTTTCTAAACTGATGTCCCTAAACAACTGGAATATTCCAAAAGTAGTAATAATGTAGTATCATGGTTTACATTTTAAATTATTTGTAATAGAGATTTTTTTTGTTGTTATTGTGGAAAATCTCAAAAGATGTTCAAATGTAGGTTAAACAGTAGAAAATTGTTTCACATAGGAGTCTGCAAATTTTGCCTCTAAAATGATTTTAAAAATGCAGTTGAGTAGAGTGTAAACTATGACATTCCAGCTTGCCTGTTCTTCCTACCCACAATGTTCCTATCAGATTTATTAGTTAAATGAAAAAGTCACCTTTCCCCCACTTTTAACTATTTAAAAAGTTGTTTAACATGTGCTTTTAGATGCATTTAGGATAAGAACCTTAAATGATGATCATTATCTGAGACTCCAGAGTCTGCACTTAGAAGGCTCTTTCTATGGAGAGCTTTTTAAAGCATCTTCTCATGTACTCAAACACTTCTTTTGTCTTCTCCAATTTAACGTTTGGGTTTTTTTCATCTAGACTTCCTCCTATAGTGTGACATTTCATAGAGTGGAGAATCATTGACTCCTACTATTTCAAGACAATACTTTAGATTTAAACTTTTTTTTTTTTTTTAAAGTTACAATCTTAGCATCCAGTCTAGAGATAAGGATAAATGAGACAATCCAGACTAACATGAAAACTATATTTTGGGACAGCCTATTTAGGCCTATAAATAGTACCACTTGTTTCTGTGGAACTACATTCAGTAAAAGATAATGTTCAATGTGGGATGAATTATTATAATTTTTAATTTAAAAACAAAAAATCCTGTGATCTGAGAGGTTCCAAATAAAGGTGTTTCAAACTTTTGCAAAAAATGTGCATAGCATATTCTTAACTTTTTATATTCCCCAAAGACAAATCTCTATTTGCTTACCAGTTCAGACCAGCATTCTTACAATTGTCTGCTGGGTTAACAGTGAATGCTACAGAGTCAGTGGAAGCCCAGACCTCAGGAAAGGTTGCTTATGCTTGTGACAGCACAAGAAATCATTCCAGTGAGCTGATGACAGGCAGTCCAGATGAGTTCCAACAGCTCTGATGACAACTTAATCCTCAATGTCTCTCAAAATGTAACTTTCTCTAATTTTCTGATGACTCTACAAAGAAATCAACTCCACAGTCAGTCAGACAGATGTATAATGTGCCTAACATACTGCTGGCATACAACCCATTCAGTAATGTAAAAAGTGGCCATACATCTTTATGTTACTAATATTTCCTACTTAAATTTATACTGATATAAAACTGTTAGCAAAATGGAAGTTATTTGAGGCTTGTAAAAGAAGAAAGAGAGTATTATCTGATTATTTCCATTTTAGACATATTTTTTTACTTAGTCTAGATGAATGGTTTATATTAAAACATTTAAACATTGAAGGAGGTTTTGCATTACAGACTGATAGTAGTTCCATAAAACCAAATTATTTTTCCATTTCTACACAATCTAATTAAACATGTGAAAACAAATATGTTTTGTAATATTAGAGTTTTCTTCCTTGCCTTCAAAAATACTGCAGGACCCTGGTAAATTGTTATGGATATTTATTTTTTTTTCATGGCTTTGTGGATTGTAGTTGATTTCATACCCCTTTGTGCAATATTTATCTGTATTTTCTTCCAGCTCCCCACCTCCTTTTCTGCTGATTTAAAATTAAAATAAGCAGCTTGGGAGCAAGATAAAGTTAAGCATGGAATGAAATTTTTAGCCTCATAGATATGTTTCTCCTCAGATCCCAATTCACAACATAAATGTTTACTTCAGAATGTTCTGTTATAGGGGCAAAGCATCATAGTAATTTCCCTCTTCACTATTGTTTTAGAAACATTGTCTTCAGCCATGCCTTGTTCCTTCAGGATCTCTTTGTACCTTTGCTGTCTCAGTAAGATGTTTGTAATATATGTAACTTGCCATCCCATCACCAGCCTTTTTGAACTATAGCATCTTCAACTCCTCTTTCTCCAGTAGTCTCCAAATAGTAACTGCTGTTTGAATGTCTTGATGTTTCATCAATCCTGCATCTGAAGAAAACAAAAACAACAAAAATAACAAAAACAAACAAAAAACCCAAATAAAATAATAAATAAATAAATAAACACAAATAAAATAAAAACAAAAATAAACAAACAAAAAAACCCACAATCCCACCCACTATTTCCTCACTATAAAATCCTACAGATAGCAGAAACACCTCATTCCTGCCTTCCTTCATTCCCCCCGTTTGCTCACACACCATTGGCAAGACATCCAACAACATCTTCTACTGCTGCTGTAATTGCTAGGATTACACATAATCCAAGTTCCATTTTATATTCAGACTCACAGTTCACATCTTAATTTGATAATCTCACAGGCAGCACCGTATCCCTTCCATTTACCATAAATCAGCTTCTCTCCTCCTTTCTCTCCTCCTTCAGTATCAAGTCTGACAACATTTTTTCCCAATTGTCCTCTCTGGATTATTCTTTCAGTTTTGTCTGCAGCCTTACTTCCATGAAACTCTTCATATCTGAACTCCGTTTGCCTCCCTGTTTTTCTATCAAAGCATTCATAGTATGCTTATAATCTTTGAGATCAGGTTTCTGCTCTTTGAATTTACTACTGTTCACTTTGTTGGTTCTTCTAGGATATCTAGAATGACACATCACACAAAAAGAGAAAAGAAGGTTAGCCACATTTGCATCTCCTTTAAAGGCCCATGGGCAAATATCTTAGTATTATAGTAACCATTTACTAGATTGAGATCTTACAACATAGATCTCTGAAGCATTGTGAATTTAATTTCAGAACAGTTAGCTTTGATTTTACTGAATTACAAGATACTAACCTCAATTTCTGTTTTTTTTCTTATTTCTTTTTTTTAGGAAGACATTGCTATAGGCAAAGTGATACATAACCTTAATGGACTAAATAAAATGCTGACTGACATATGCATATGGATGTAAAATAAACCAGGTGCAGTACTTGAAAAATATCTGACAATAAATTTCAACTTTGAATGAACTTAAATAATCCAATAAGTCTAGCAGATAGATACAGGACATGGGGAAAAGTCAGAGAAAAGAAGCAAATGGAGTAACTCTGTTTTGCAGGACTGATTTGGCTTTAATGTAATTCCCCAAAGACAGCTGTAGAGCAAGAGTACAGTTAAATAAACATATGTGTTCACTAGCCATATATTCATGAAATAAGAGGTAGCCTTTTTATATGCATATCTGCTAAAGGAATAAGAATAGAAAATAACATATTCTCAGTTCAGGAAGGAGAAAAATATTCAACCCATAGGCTGGCCCTTAATTCCCTCTTAATTATTGTAGCAGTAGAAATGGAAAAATTATATTTATCATCATCAGTAAGAATATCAGTCTGCTTTGCTTTTTAACAAGCTTAATAAAAGATACACTACTCTTTTTTACGTTTTTTTGTTATTGTAAGTTGTGTGTAAGTGGTATTACAATTTTATTTGACTATTCATATGATCTCATAAGAAAAAATACAGGAGATTTTATTAAAGAAATGCCTATTAAATAAACACACGATCATTCTCTCCTAGTCTAATTGTATATGTGTCAACCTCTAACCACACTGGAACTGCAAATACTAATGGTATGAATCATCAGACAGGAAGGGAAGATGGATGTTACCTTCTATATGTTGTGATATTATCAATCTTCTATAAGAAGATTGATGGAGTCATCTAAAGAGAAACATTCCTTAAAGGAGAGACAAACACTGTGACACAAAACAGTTTCTCAAAAAGCTTCCCTGCTTCAAAACTGTTATTTGCAAAAAGTGATACACAGTCATTTATGCCCATAAGATATGACAGAACTCTAAACACATTTGGGCACCATGAATAGTGATCACTCAGTTTACTGTGTAGATGCCTGAGAATCAAAATATGTTAGTGTCATCAACCTAGTGAAATCAACACCAACAACAGGAATTCTCATATTATACCATCTTTGAAATGGAATAAAATCTCCAAACACATGATAGTAATAGATAATTCACAGAATCACAGAATGTTAGGGATTGGAAGGGACCTAGAAGATCATCTAGTCCAATCCACCTACCAGATCAGTATCAACAAGACCAAGCCACCCAGGAATAGATCCAGGCAGGTCTTAAGTGTCTCCAGAGATGGAGACTCCACAACCTCCCTGGGCAGCCCATTCCAAAGCTCTGTCACCCCCGCCACTGTGAAAAAAGTTTTTCTTTGTGTTGACCCTAAACCTCTTGTGCTCCAACTTGCACCCATTGCCTCTCGTCCTGTCATTGGATGACACTGA
>JANHGL010019743.1:0-28046 GCA_024611195.1 Ceyx melanurus
GTTTGGTGTCATCAGCAAACTTGCTGAGGGTGCTCTCTACCCCCTCATCCAGGTCATTGATGAATATGTTGAATAATTTATTAACAATTAGTTAAGTTCTTGCAAGTATGGAATTTACTGACTTTTCAAAGGTACCTTATACCCTTCCAGTTTGGGGCAGATATTCATAGGGAAGGCACAAAAGGCACATCTCACACAAAGTTGCTCTCTTGCTAAAAGATATGTCTCTACTTCAAAGCATGAAGCATTTCTACAAAGCAAAGAAGTTTATTTTCTTTCTGGTCTCTCTCTCAGAAGTGTTTGAGTGGTGCTAGTTGAAAATGTCAAAACTCTAAAATAGAAACATAGAAACAAACAGAAAAAAACCCAAACCAAACAACAAAACAAATCAAAACAGCCTGAGGCAGACACCTGGCATGGGCTGTGTTCAACCCAAGAAGTTATATTTGGAATAGTTATAAGCCAATAAAAAACACAGAGGAAAAGTTGGGAAATGGAGATAAAAGAAGGTGAGGAAAGTCATGAACATTTTAAAAAGGAGCAGTTAATTCCTACCTATTTCCTAAACTTGCTATTTTGAGTTTCTTATGAAAGATTTGGTCAAGTAATTGTTAAGGAGTAGCTGATACTTTGATCAACCCTTATACTGATCAAGATTACAAGAAGACAGAGAACTTTGGGTTGGGAATGTGATGAATTTTGTATCCTCCCCATATTGTGTTACTATAGGAGCTTCTAAGCTTTCACAATTCTCACCTGAGCCATAATTAGAAAAAAAAAAAAATCTGGTCAGTAGTTTTAGTAGACCAGATCAGGGTGATCTGTCTTTTGTGAATATCTGTGGTTTTCATTGGAAAGACTATGAGATGGAGCTCTCAGATCCGTTCAGCATCTGTAACATCTAGCAGGGTCTTTGCTGAAGTACATTAGCAAATGTTCTTTTATTAATAAATCAGCTTTTGTATTTTTGCTTGTAGAAGTCAGTGAAGTAGCTTTTAGAACACACCAGAACATTGGGCCAACACCTGTTGTCAAGCATGCTGATGCAGACCAATACCCCAGTAGTCTTTAATTCCTAAATAGTATAGTGCTGTAATAATAAACTGTGGTGTGGTTTTAAATTGCTTTCCTGCATTATACCTCTCCACTTCTGATTATAGGTTCTTTGCAATTGCCCTGTTACTTGCTATAATTTGGATTGCTCGTATTTCTTTAATACTTGTGTGCTTTGCCTCCATGCTTTGTACATGCAAACTTGATAAACCCCAGTAAAAATGTGATTAATCTGAGGAAACATGAGGGCTGTAGTCTCTGTTTTCTTTTAAAAACATAGCAGAAAGCATACTGCTCTTTGGGCTCTAAGTGGATTTACATATTTAACAGCAGAAGTGCCCAGCCAATAGTCATCACATGGTAGGTAGCAATGCTGCAGACCAGCACACCTCTAAATAGATTTTATAGTGCATTTCTCCTACACTTAAGTGTGTAGTTTTTATCTAGTAATTATTTTGGTAAATGTAGATCGCACAGGATCCTCCAATGTATAATTATATGTTTGAATGAGCACAGCAACTTCACTAGCAGGCATTTGTTCTGTAGGCATGCTAGGAGAAATATAATTGATGCCTTTTTTATCACTGAATGAAAAAGGATAAAAGTGCTGCTATAAACTGGAAGTTGAAATAAATTATGTAAAATGCATAATTCACATAATGATTGTCCCTTTATAAATGTTCGTATTAAGTAACCATATCATTTGGGATAATTCCTCCTTGAGGAATGCTGTGAAAGAACAGCTCATTCATTATCCTGACTTGGTAAATTACTCTAAAACAGCTCCTCTGATGAGAAAATTGATTTAGCATTTCTTTAAACAACTGAAAATAATGCTTGAACTCTATATTTTCCTCTCCAGAAGGTTTCAGTAACTGTCTGCGTAATCTGGCTTTGTCTAGTTAAACTGGACCTCCCCCCACAACACACACACTCTTATCTACACGCATATACACATACAGCATCTTGATTTAAAACCCTACCTGGTCAATTAATCATGCTGAGAGAGTAATCACTCAGCTGCTGTAATGTAGCTCACTTGATTCATTGATCCCAGTAATTACGAGTTTTTTACGAGTTTTTGATTCATACTTGGAAGTTTGGAATCCATGCATTTATCTGCGGGCAGCAAACTATGTCTGCTTACTGACCTCGTAACAGCATCTTTGAGACCAGGCAACATGTCATTTCCCCAAAGTTTTGTCAAGGAAGATATTAACATTAGAAATATGAGCTACTGAATTGAGTCTGCTACTTGTAGACATTAAAGTTATAGAAGAAAGTACACTAAGGGAATCATAGAATTATAGAATCATAGAATGTTTAGGGCTGGAAGGGACCTACAAAGGTCATCTAGTCCAGCTCCCCTGCACTGAGCAGGGATACCCTCAACTAGACCAGGCTGCTCAGAGCCCTGTCCAACCTCACCATGAATATCTCCAGGGATGGGGCCTCAATCACCTCCTTGGAGAGCCTATTCCACTGCTCTACCACCCTCAAGGTAAGGGTAAAGTACTTCTTCTTGAATTATAAGGGTTGAATGATAAGGGTTGGAAGGGACCTGTGGAGATCATTGAGTCCAACCCCCCTGCTAGAGCAGGATCATCCAGAGCAGCCCACACAGGAACAGATTCAGGTGGGTCTTGAAAGTCTCTAGAGGAGAGTTCACAACCTCTCTGGACAGCCTGTTCCAGTGCTCTATCACTCTCACAGTGAACAAGTTTTTCTCATGTTGAGGTGGAACTTCCTGTGTTTCAGGGAAAAGAACTTAAGTACTATTGCTAGTGGCAAAGATTACAGAGATGTAGGATTATGTGGGTCAGTGAAAGAGAGACAAATTTCTGAAACAACAGACAGTGGAAGAAACCATCTTCTCCTCCAAAAAGAAGGGCTCTTGGAGCACTTACAATTGAATCCAAATAAAATTAGCTTTAGCAGGAAATTAACAGGTGGTCTTCCAAAATTAGCATAGGCAGTGAGAGTGAAAAGGGATTTTTGCAGATTAAAAGTAAAGACTGAATTGAAGGGTTGAAGGAGGGCATCCTTCAGAAGAGTCTGTTAGTTTGGATAAGTGTCTGCCAAGTGCTGTAAATATGATTTCTTATCTACACTGAATTTCCAAACCTTTTTAGGTAGTCCACCCTGTCTCAGCTGTCATTTTTTAAAAATTATAATTCAACCTTTCCTTGTGATCAGCATAATTACTATATTTAAATTGAAATCTTACTAGGAGAACACTTCAATTCATTGCACAACCACAAGCCTCTGATTTTGTCTTTGAGATTCAAAAAAACGTCTTAACAACATTCTCTCTACTCCCAAGGATTTTGATGGGAACAGTTTTGAAATTCAAACCAAATTTGTGTTTGTCAAGACCAGGGTGAGTTTGTACAATTAGAACTTGGCTCACTGTGTTTTTGACAAGTTCTCCCAGGAGATCTCTAAACATTGAAAACCTTTTAGGATGAAGTTCATGTTTTCTGAATGCACTTGGCAAAGGCAGGTGTATTGCTCTGTTATAAAAAAGCTGAAATTGCATTTTTCCTCTCACTCTCAGGAAGTGAGCTTTTGCATTGGGGCCAGAGAGGAGGCTGTGGAGAACAGTTATCTCCTCCAATTTTTATTCATACTGGAGGCTATATTTTTGAGTTTATTAATTTGATCATTCTTTAAGGTATGTAATTTATGTATGCACAGAGATTGTTGGCAGCATTTACCCAGGACATAAGAAAATGAATGGGTATTTGGAAAGGTGAGAGCAGAGGGAAAGGGGAGATCTTAAGTAAATAATTTCTGCAACTATTAGGTGACATATACACTCTATAATAAGAGGATATTTCATGTAACTAAACTGCAGTGAATGACTAATGTAATGCTGTGGTCTGCATTGAAGATCCAGTATAATAATCCAAATTTTATGTACCTCTTCTTATTTCTGAAAATACAACAACTAATAGGCTTGTACTTACGTAGGGAGACTATTGTTTTCTTATTTTTTCAAAGTCACTTTAGTCAAATGATATACAGTACAATGAAGTAAGGGTATCTTATGATGGAGATCTTATAGTCGTTCTTAGTAACTGTTTTTTCCTACAATATTGCTTCTCTATGTTGATGAGTATGTTTGGTGTCTGAGTAAATTGTTTTCTAATTAAGTAACGTCCTATTTTAGAAATTGAGTAACCATTTAATATGGTAGAGAAATACAGTTAGAATGTAATAATATGTAATTATAATGTATGTAATACATTAATAATAATTATTATAATGAATGAAATAATATTAATGAAAAATAATTAATGTAATAATAATATAAAAACACAGTGCACATCACTTTAAGACCTTGATGCAGTGTTGACTTCTGTACTCACCAGAAATCCTCTGAGAGGAGACCACAGCTGGTGTAAGAACTTTTTATCTTTCACTGTGTCTTGTGTTAAGTTGGTGCGTGGGAAAACACTTTTTTGTTCATATTTCTTTTTTCTTACCTACATGGTGGTAAAGACCCCTAAAATTGCTGTTCAGCATCTCAGTCTCTGAGGGAACACTC
Organism: Ceyx melanurus; assembly: GCA_024611195.1. Lineage (NCBI taxonomy): Eukaryota > Metazoa > Chordata > Aves > Coraciiformes > Alcedinidae > Ceyx > Ceyx melanurus. The sequence continues at coordinate 4,604 of JANHGL010019743.1, forward strand.
TGAGGCAGAATACCCCATGGGCACGACAAGTTTCTGAGGACCCTGAGCTGGCATTGTTAGTTTTGTGGTCAAGCACTATTTCCTGGCTGTGTTGTTACTGAATTTGACAGTCTGTATCTCATGCCCTGCACTGAGGCTGTATTTCAAACCAGCACAGTTAAGAAGGCTCTTTCCTTTTGTTTTCATGGATTTGTACTTCCCAAGAACTTTCCCAGGCCATTTCTGTTGGAAGAGTGGGGCATTCCACTTAAATTCTGTTGAAATAGGTAGTACTTTGTACTGAATTTTAATTTCAGGGCATGATGGGAGATGTTCCCATTTGATGATGTACCTCACCAGAGCAACTCATAATGTTCTGTTGTTTATCGTCCTGTCTTGGTGAGAGAGTCAAGAGAAACTGTCTCATGTGCTTATTAAAATGATTAGGATTCACATAAAAAGAAAAAAAAAAAAAAAAAAGGAAAAAAGTAGGTAGCTCACAACAAACATGGAAAAGGTATTCAGAGGTCATTAGACCAGCCATTATTGCCAGTTAGGCCTTATGTATTTGAACTTAAGTGTGAGAAAGGACATCTGCTTTGTAGCATGTACAGTCAAGATGTGAGTATCTCATCAGGCTTCTAAGTGTGGAACTCGAATGAAACACTCCGAGTGTAGTTCTGTTTGAAGTTTAGGATCTCTAAACGTAGATGGCTACAAGGGAGCTTACTGTGTACTACTTTCCATCCTGGGCAAATGGCAATCCAATCCACACAACAAATGTTAGAGACTGATTTGGCCACCTGTATAATGCAAATAAGAATGGGAAAAATAAACATCCATATAACATATAGATTTTTTCATTTGTATTCTAGATTGTTGATGACAGTTTGAAATATGTTCCAGAGATGAAAGCAAAGCTGATTTTGGTTTTACACGCACACCTCCTAAGCTTTATGTGTTTCCTTATAGCCTCTTTTGCTACCCAGATGTGTTTACATAATGGCTATGCAAACATAATGTATGTATTTCCTACTGCCACCCAAACAAGCCACTGTTGCTTCTGGAACAGATGTGCCTAATGGCCACAGCACAGCTTTTGAAGATAAAACTTGGAGTAGAGGGAGACCGTGAAGAAGGAGTTCAGGGGCAGGATATGTTACCTTCAGGAAATGAAGGCAGCTCATTGGCAAGTACAGAATTCTGCAACTGCTAATCATATTAGCAGGGTAAAACTCAGGACACATAAAATTATTTTAACTTCAACTAGAACACGAGAGAGGGAGCTGGAAAGACCAAATATATTTCATAGTACTGTTGTCCCTGAAATAAAAAAGTGCAGATAGGCATGTTTTGTGAAGTCAGCCTTTCTTCTTTCAACATTTGCACAGTTTCCTTTTTATTTCTGTGTATATAAAAACAGGTATATTGATTAGCACATGTTATGAGGAGGAAAATACACTTGGAAAAGAGTTATTACTAATTATTTTTTAAATCTTCACTGTCTTGTTTGAAAACCCCACATTTACATTTATGAGACACAGTTCTTCCTGTGTTCCATATGCATGGGGTGGTTTTACTTTCTGTCAGTTTCTTAAGCTCTATTAATTTTCTCAGTATCAGTCAATTGCAGTGTATAATTTTTTTTTTTCTTCACTAGAAAATTAATCTTACTGTTTCACTGCTTTAACCACAGCAAGTTGAACCCTGCACAACCACGTGTGTAATTTATAGTTGCAGCTAAATTAAAACAAGTTAAATGAAAGTTACTAACTGAGATCATTGGTGCAAATGTGACACTTCAGAGTGTGCTTAATACCAAAGGGCAAGTTCATACTTTCATTTGTAACTGGCCCTAAATTTTCTCAGAACAAACAATGGTAAAACTCTTCAGAGCACATATAATCCGAAGGAATTTTGTCCAGAACAGAATGGCTAGGTCATCCATTTCTAACACTGAGGCAATTGATTTATTTTCCATCTATATTGAGCAACATACCATAATCCACCTTGCTTCAGATGCTCTTCATTTCTATAACGCTGTTTTTATTATGTTAAAAAGCTCATAGTAAGAAAAATATTCAGGTATTTTACTGCAAATCTATCTTCTTGGGTTCAGGCAACTATAAAAAACACCATTAAGGACATTAATGTATGTGGGTATATGAAAAGCAAAAGGAATAATAAACTTTTTAATGCAGCTGAAATTAACTGTAGACTGTTGTCTTACTGTAAAAACTCTAAGTAGAGCTTACTATTCTCAAATAGGTACAAATCCTGAAATCTACAAATCCTGAAATGCTCAAGATATGTTACTGCGATGTGGGTGTATTTTCCACAATGCAGCAGTATCTGTATTAGTCCATATGGACTCATAGTGTTGAAGATTATTATGTCAATGTATTTTAAAACTGTTTGTATTCTCCATATTATAGTCAGACATTTGGTCTTCTAGTATACCAGAAAGATCAGCTGCTATGTTGTGATTTCCCTGAACAGAAAGCTGTAGTCTCAGCAAATCTCTAAATGTAAGTATTTCATCCTACTGGTGAATGTTCATTTCTCCTATTCACCACAAAAATGGCTTTCATAAAATGTGTCACTGAGGTAGTTAGAAGAACCATTACAATTGACTTGCTGGCATTTTAGGGAAGTTTCACTTAGGGAGAAAGACACAATTGCTTTGCAGGAGCTAATTTCTTTGTCTTTTACATGTACACAATATTGTATCATTACCACTTTATTTAGCAGCTTATCAGGCTTAAGAATTATCTGGAAAAGCTCACACTGGTGTTTCTCATCCAAATTAATTGCCTAATAGCTATTTAGCTCAATCAAGGTCAGACATGAGTGAGACAGTAACACAAGAGTAAAAGCTTAAAAAAACTGAAGAAAATCAAAATAGAAGCACATTTACTTTTGAACAGTTTTCTTTTTTTAATCAGCATTTTCAGTAATTGTGAATAGCTAATAAACAGGTGAGAATATGTCATGAAAAGGAACCTCACAGTGTCACTGAAATATGTGAGACCTCACATTTGCTTTATGGAAATACTGATGGACTTGCTTCTAGTACAACCTAGGTGTGCACAGAGGCTGGTCTTAGTGATGTCTGCCACACCTCTGGCATGGATAAACTTGTTTCAACCAGTTCCTCTTTGACTCTCATGAGTAGCTAAAACTTAGAGGGTAGCTTTAAGAAAGAACAGTCCTTGTCATCAGTGGGAAATGTTGGTTACTGTTGTTCCTGTTCACTATATATCTCAAGATACAAGATCTTCTACTGTCCATCCTTCCTTAGGCACTGGCTTTTTTTCAAACACAGTTTGTTCCTAATGTAACAGAAATAATGGATAGCCGTTAATTCTTCACACTACTAACGATATTTGTACTATCAAGGAACTAGCAATGGTCACTAAGTACTGGGGCAGTATTGTGCTTGATGATGCTCAAAGGCAAACAAAATGCAACTGCATTTCTAGAACATTCCATTGCTAAAGAAACACCAAGAGTTATAGCTAGTTAGACAAATGGGTATAAGAAATAGTGACTCCATTGATCAGGATGAAAGCTAATCCAGGATAACTTAATGTATTACATCCTTATGTTTCTCACACCGAAGAATTATAAATGAGAATGAGAAAGGAGAAAACTCTGTAGCTGATACAGAACTGCAGAGGGGAAAGTCTCTGTAAATAGAGAAATAAATTCATAGCCTGAATTTATAGACCAATTGAGGGTCTGTATATATCTGTCATATAGACAATCTCTACCTAGAGTAGTGAAAGATCTTCACTTCACTTGAAGGGATTTCAATATGAAAGGAAGTGGTCTGCATTTTATTTGATCAAAGAAATTAGTGACATGGTCAAAGAAGCAGACAGACTAGGAGAATGGTCTCTGCAGCAGCATTTCTGTATCAGTGAAGAATTTCACTTGTAAAGGCCAGAGGGCAAGATGCTGATAAAACTGAACCACAGATTATGAGAGCCTTGATAAAAACGTTAGTTGTGGGAATTGATAGCTGTAATATGTTATGCAGATCTGAAGTATCAAGGCACTACCAAGTTGTGAGGAGTGAACAGATGATAGCCAAGCTCTAGTCACAGGGAAGAGACAGGGAGAGCCATCTATCACAAATCAGTCATCTGCCAGTGACTATAGGCATGAATATGGGTCCTTCAATGAAATGCAAGCATTTTTTAATTTTAAGTGGTCTTACATTTTGAAATTACATTGAGCTTGCTGTGGGAAAGCTAAATACCAATTTGGACATTTCAGTAACAAGGGTCTCTGTTTTGAGGACATGTATATGCACAGCTTTGTCTAGGTTCAAAATGCATTAATGAGTAAATTCAAAGTGCAGAGACCCAGGGCTCATTGAGGACCTGGGTGGCCAGGGAACTGTTGCCTTTAAATAAGCAGAAATGGCTAATAGACTAAAGGATTTTGTAATGACTTTTTAATGGAAGGGGTTGTTCAAGACCAAGCACACACATAAAAAGAGGCCATATTGCTGCTTTCATAATCAAGGAGGGAGTTTTTGTTGTCTTATTACCATTTTTTCAAATAATGGAGAAAATGAGCAAGACCTGCAGTGGTGGTTCCAGAGAAATATCAGGAGCTTGAAGAAGTTAAGCAGAGACTAAGGAAGAGAAAAGCATGAAGACAGTGGAGAACAGAGTAAGAGTTGTGGATATGCCCATGCCTTACATTACCATATAGTGCAGGGATAGCCTTTCTATACCTGTGTCTGGTCCTAGAAGCTGTCTTCAGTTTTCTGTCTCAGCAGCTTAGAGCTCAATTTAGTCAGTTACTGCACAGCCACAGTGGATTATCCATATTTTGGATGATTGAAATCAAGACTTTGAGACAAAAGGTGTCTGCAATTAGGAGCTTTGTGCCACAGTTCACAATGGGGTTTTGCGATTGTTATTGCCAGTAACAATCCAAGCAGGTGAAGCTGAAACAGATGATAAGGTCAAATAAAATTTCTTGGACTTGAAAACTATTAATATCAGCTCTGATAGTACCAACATGGATCAGGACGTCTTTTGAAAAATAATGTGTCATCTTTCACTGTGGGAGCTAGGTAGCCCCACTGAAGCCATTTAAATATACAGGTGGTAATGTTAAGAGTAAACCTAAATTTTTGTTCAGTGAAGGCTAAAAACCACAATGTCTATCGCCCTTTCTTCCTATTTAAATAGGGTATCGTCAAAGAACACAAGGCTAGAAACTGAGCAGTAGATTTATCTCACAGGCATGAAAGTGAGTTCCAGGCATGGCTGCTGATGTCTCTTGAATTAAATATTGAAATAATGTTTGTATTTTAGCAGCTCACAGCTGCAGAGATGACTGCAAGTTGCAGCACTGCAGTGAAGATAGAGATAACCACAGAGGAGTTGGGCCTTTGGCTCTGAATTCCAGCTGTTCATTTCTAACTTCAAACACTTGCAAAAATATATAGCCATTGCCTTTCATTAAATTTATTCTAGCTGTCTGCCTGTCTGCCATGTTCTGACAGTTGAAACAAAGCTATCTAAGAGATGCCTGAAAATACACAGTCTTCTACCTTATAAGTTAAAAGGAAATTTAGTGAATTAAATAAAAATTGCTGTAGGCAGCTTCTGGAACAAGCACACATATACACATTCATATATGCATTTTCTCAATTCCTTTCCTCTATTTTTGCTGATTTGTTATTCAAAGGGAGTTAAACTACTAATGTGTTCCCAGTACTAAATATAGCATATATCATCACTACTTAAAGCAGATATATTCAGTATGCATTTTTCTTTTTGTGTGATTATATCCGAACAGTGTTTATATAATTTTAAATGTTATTTCTTATTTACTGTGTATCAAACACCCGATGAGCTATGTTCACAAAGGAAGAGAGAAGGAAGCATGACATGTTTGTTTACCATTAATTGTTACTGACTTTTAATCTTGGTCCCACCTTATCTGTGACAGTTTTCCCTGTGTGGAAGGGGGCTGGTAGCTGAGGAATGTGGGATTGTGTGTGTATGAAGCTAGTTGAATCCTTTTGACACCTGGTTTTGGTCTTCTGGAGTTGGGAGGCACGACTTCATTTAAGTCTGCAATAAGAAACACTAAGCAGCAAGAAGCAATCCTGCAGCCAGCCAGAGTGTTGGGTGTTGCCAACATGCCTTTGGGCTGTCCTACCAGGAGCCCCAGGGCTGCTGTGTGTCCTGTCACAGAGTCAGGTCAGGGCTTCCCCAGGCAACACCTTTTCCTCAGGTGATGGCAGACAAGGGCCAGATCATATCAAAAAGTGTGGGTTTGATGCTCAGTTGCCATCACTAAAAATATCTTTACTTAAATTTTTACCAAATCAGTGCTGCCAGCCTCACTATAAGATCTCAAGTCAGTACCTGACTTTGCAACAGTGTGCATTTGTTTCACAAAGGGAACTAGAAACATAGGTAAGAAAAAATACTATGATCTCTTCTTTTGCAGCATCTAGTTTTGTGTGTGTTTAATGCGGCAGCTGATGGAAATCAGAGGTGCTCCCTTTCCCCATTGCACATGAGGATGAACCCCTCAGTGATCTTAAATTAATCCTCTGTCTGCCCTTTCCCCGTGTCTTAGAGTGAAATGAGGCAATAACCTCATGTGATTTGCAGATCCTTAGAGACCTAGGTGCAGCTGATTTAAATCTACTGGCTCTGGGTTGTTTTCTTCTTCGTAAACTGAATAAAGGTATGCTGCAGGCACCCAATGTTGGAAGGAAACCTGTGAAGTAGATAAATATTTGAAATTTGATGTTGGTGAATTTAAAAGATAAACAAGCTGTTAATATAGTATGAGATACAAATATGAGCTAATAGTACTGTTGTATGGGGTTTTTTTTCTCAAACTCTGCAGATAGAGAAACATTCTAACTATAAAAATAGAGAAACATTCTAAATATAATATTTTGGACCCAGTTCCTAATGAGATCCCAGTTATATCAGAGTACCAGCACCTCAGCAATGACTAAAGCTAATGAAGTGAACTTCACATAATTATGAGCTGAAAACTTAAAGAACATAGTGTATGTCACTTATGTCGTAGAGGTGAGTACAGACTGATATCAGAGACCATGGAGAGAAAATACCACATATGAAAGAAAGCATGATGCAGATTTGAGCTGTGTTCCAGAGAGGGAAGTGGTTAGATTTATGGGCTTGTACATTTACACTATTAGTGTAACTAAAAAGTGAAGTAGATTATTCCTAGTAGGCACCTTGAACTGCTCAGGAAAAATGTTTTTCTGGATCTTGCTGAAATTAAGTTGTCCTTTTCTTATCAGTAAGGAAAAAAAAAAAAAGGGTAACAGTAAAAAAAAAAAAAGTAAACTTTCTTAGAATCTACATCTCAAAATGATAACTTTGTTGAGTTTGGATTTGACAACCTGATACTGACATTACCTCCAAAAGTTAATAGTCATCTGCTCCTCTCCTGTGCAATAATAATACTACAACTGTATGTCTGCAGGTGATAATGGCACTGCACAGACAATAAATGCTCACACTTACCAAAGCTGTGAGCCAAATGAAGCCCCAAAGGCTATATCTAATCACCTAAACTGAAGCTTCATTTTCCCAAGTGCTATGGCTGTACTGACTTTCATGGAAGTCAGTGGGTTTAACTTACTATTTTAGTTACCTTTTCTTAATAATGCTTTAAAATACATTTTATTGTGATTTGTTTTACTTTATTGTTAGAGGGTTTTATTTTTGTGTTTCCATTGGGACTGGTCTTAACAGATTTTTATGATCATACTGATAAAGGTGTTATATTTGAGATGTTATTTACAGTGAAGAGGAAATTAATTATAGCTAAAACAAATAATTTATTATGAGTAAATAATTTATTATTAGTACAAATTGTAACAATGTAATCCAGTAATCATTATTAGTTGAGATCTAATTATTACAAAAAATAATTTTTCTATGCAGAAATATGTTTCAGTAATAATAATGTCAAAATTGTCATACACACAGTTCCTGTTTTCTTCTTTTCCTGGTGCTTCAGCCACTTTCCCCTTGCTCTTGTGGGTTCTGAAATGGGCAGTTTCAGTCTGGTAGGGGTCGATGAGGGCATTATGGCATGTCATTGGCATCTGAAATCCTTTGCTGGGAAGGATATGATGTTCATGGTGATGGTTCCTTTTTCCTCACTGTAGGATCTACTTCGGGGCGTTGTTATGTTTGCTACCACATTTTTATGCCCTGTTTTTTCTTCACTTATCTGAAGTTCCACATTACAGCCAGATTTACTAAACACAGTGGCTCTCATGTATGTTAGATATTTCTTTGTTCTTCTTGTTACCCCTAAAATGTGGTTTTGTTCAACCCCAGATCAGCATTTGTTCAGCTGAGATCTGCTGAGTTTTTTATAGCTTTGAGGTCTCCAGTGCCAGCCCATCTCTTTAGCAATGGAAATACCATATAATGGAACTACAGGGCAACAAAGATAATAATATAATTGAGGCATGCTTCATACAGTATGGGCTATATAAGTGGAAAATGTGAAACGTACACATGAAAAGTAGCTATAGTTTGGAGTGTCAAATGTGTATTTTTCTAAAGGGCTCTCCACTCACCTGTGAAGTGGAGAATGTGAACAGCAGCACTGCTGGGGTTGGATCTCTCTGGTTTGCCTTTGTTTTATGAAATATTTTCCAGTCTCACTGGTTGTTTACTGAGACAAATAATACAATAAAATACACATCTGACAGAGCTGGCATTATACTTACTAATTATTAGGTAATATTTATAGATTTCAGAAAAAAAAATCTGTTGGTTTTTTTTTAATATAAAACTAATACAAAGGCACTGTCCAGTACAAAATTCTGTACAATGAATTTTACCTGCGAAACAGCAAAAGGAGCATTGGGGCAATGCAGGAGGCTAGATTTATAGTCCCATGTTTACTTATTTCTAATGCAGAGTCCACTGCTTTCCATTTATTTATCTTCAGGAATATGTAATGTATTTCTTCCTATTTATTCCTAGGCAAGAGTATATATATGACTTAACATTATACACCAGTCCAAAGATGTATATTAGATGCTGTGAGCTGAAAGTGTGCATCCAGAAAATTTTAATCTTTAGGCACTTTTTGAATGTCTGCCACCTGTGAGCGTATGGTTGCAGATGCTGTATAAGGGGTTGTGCAGCTGGGCAGTTATTACCATACCCCATGACCAGGGGTGAATGCGTTGCATTACTGATAAGGCAAAAGGATAGCATCCTTATTTCTCTTATCTTCTGCAACTGTAAATTGGCACTTTCTGTAAAAAACCCAACATTATCTCTGTGAACATTGAGAACCAGGTATAGAGGGTCAGGTTTTCATCTTGCTTGTGCTCCTCTTAATCCATTTAACTCAAAGCACAAAGAGTTAGCACAAATTAGCTGCTGTTTTTGTTTGGTACGTGCTATTCCCTGCTGATAAAACTCTTCCATTTCCCTTCCACTGTAGAAAAGGAGTACATAGAAGTTCTTGGAAGTTAAGTTATATTTAGTGCTTTATCTTTCAGAGATTATTCTTAGTTAAACTGAGTATTTATTTTTTTTTTTTCATTACCCTGGTAGGAAACATTGCCTTATAAAATTGGAGAAAAATAAAAAATTTTAAAAATTGAATTGGTTCTCTTAAGGTTATGGCTGCTCTGGAATGATTTTTCATGTGACAGAAGCACGAGTCTCTCACAGAACTCACTTTCTTATCTTACTTATAGTAATTCAGATGCTCGCTGCACTAATCCATGGGTTACAAATCCAGGGGTGTGCATGGGAACAGGGCCACTACATTTTTAACAGCAGATCACCAACAGTCTGCCATACACTGTAACCAATTTGGCAGTAATCACACTGATTCTAGCACTATTGCTAGACTTTTAGTTTAGGCTTTAATGAGCCATGCCATTATATCCACTTCCAAATGATTGATGGCTGCTGCGGATAACCAAGCAAAAAATTCCTTTATATGTAGCTCCTCCTCTACTGGGTTACCAAAAGCTAACAAAATATGCATAATGGTAGGTAAGAGCTTCCACATTTCCATTATCTTGTCAACTGAAATATAGCAGTGGAGAACACTGTGATTGGATTGACTCAGAAAGATTATGCTGAAGAGCCTACACTTGCAGGGAGTGTTTATTTAGATGTATTAAGGCTAAATAAAAAAAAAAAAAATTCACAACCCCAAACAAACAACAAAAAATTAAAAACCAGCACACAAAACCAAACCAAACCCAAAAAATCACACACACAACCACACCACAAATCCACAAAACTGTTGATTAACAAGTAGACTACAGATATATTAAATGTTTAAAAATGTCAGACCTTCTTTGCTAATTACTTGCCTCTAAACTATTTGCCAAATTATTAACAGAAGTTGTAACTAGCACTGCAAGGTTGCTATGTAAATTTTCATATGCTTAGAGTATTTTGTACTATCAGCTGGTGCAGTGGGTTCAATATTGGCATTCTGAAATGAACTTTTAAACACATAATTACATGGAGCTTAAGTAAAAAAATTATACTGTAATATCTGAAATAAGTAAGATTTTGTATTTCAAGTGGTTCAGTCAAACTTAAAGAAAATACAATAATTGGGGGTTTAAAAATAGGACCTTTCAGTTTTATTAATTTAAACCTTTTTAAAAGGAACAAAATATATATAATGAGAGCTTATATTTAGACTCTTTTCTTTTTTAACAGGACTGGGAGTTTCCACATTTTATGGGTGATGTTGAAGTGAATCTGCCAGGCTTGCCTTCTGCACACATGCAGTTCAAAGTACCTTATTTCCAAAAGATCTTCAAAGAGGAGTATCACATACATATAACAGGTATGTAATCTTACAGATTGTGATACAGTCACAAAACAAAAGGCTTCTGTGTAATAAATGCACACTTATATGTGCTTAACTAAATACTTTTGTGTGTATGTACCCTAGATTATAATTTTTTTTCTCAGTTTATCTGTCCATATCCATATCATCCATAAATAAACACCTCAGGGCAATGAGGAACATGTATCTTATGAATCAGATACCTGCTGTTTTTCATGGATTCCAGCAACTTCTTGTGACACTAAGTAATACCTAATGTAGCTTCAGAGATCTTTTATCTAAAATTACTCTCCAGGGGAATTAGCAGCTTATTTCATTTTCAAATCTCTTATGCTTTCAGATGCCTTTGCTATGATTTATGCTAATATCTTTTCATAACTTCGGTCATTCTCCTCTGGCAAAAGCCAGTCATAACCATACTTCTATCAGTCATCTAACCAGAAGGAGACAGTTAAATAACTGCAAATAAAATAGAATTCAAGTTATCAAATGGATACCTATAGATAAAAAATACCTGATCCTTGAATACTGTGACACAGTATTTTAATAACAGTAGGGAATGAAAAAGAGAAAAAGGTTAAATAGGGATAAGTATTACCTTCAAACTATGCAGAAGGAGCATAGCTCCTCTCTCTAAATTGGGAATAATGCATAGAAAAAGAATGCAGCTGTGAATTGGCAGGGGTCTTTAACTGCTAATACAAACAGTCACAGCACATGATACTGTACAGGAATAAGATAGATGAGGACATCCAATGACACAGCCATATGAAATTCCTGAAGTGCAGGGACAAAAGGAGCATTCAGAGATGATATAAAGATAAGGCCGAGAGCTAGCAGGTGAGTCACAAGCTCACTAGGCAGCAAAAGACAAGGGAAGAAAATGTGCTGAGGTAGAAAGAATTATGGGCTCAAGATAAGATAGGCTGAATGAGGCCTCTGAAAAGGCATTTTCAGCACATAAGGTAGAAATATGATTGAATTAAAAAAACAGAAAAAAGAAAATGAGAGTCTGCTGGCTATTGAATGGGCCAGTAGGAAGTACTGGATGTAGATGTCCTGCCGGAGTACTGAGAGAGAATAGACAGGGAGCAAGAAGAAAGAAGGGCTGGGGCACAGCTGGGCAAGACCATTTGAGCCATTAGTGTTTTACAGAACAGGATGAAGTAGGTAATCTCATGGTCAGTGACTAGGTGTAGAGAGACACAAGATGGGATGTGTATGTGATGAACAACATATTTTTCTCTTCCAAGTGAACAAAAAGAGAAAGGAGAGGGAAAAAAAAAAGAAAAAGAAAAAGAAAAAAAAAAGAGCATAAGCATCAAATATTTGAATTATAGGCGTGGTATTTGGGGATAATGAAAAAAAAAAAAGCTTTGTTTCTACATCTCAGGACTAGAGCATGAATATGGAGGGGCTTAATCCCACAAGGCTCCCAGATGACCTGCAGTATAAGGAGACATAGTGGAACAGGCACACACATGAGCAGGAACAATGACTGAAGGAAGCATGGAAGGGTGAGCTGTGCCATCAAGTACGGAAACTCAGGATGTAATTAGTGTAGGTGAAAAACAATGGTTGGTAGAAGAGGGACTGAAGAGCAGATAACAGTTTTGCATTTTAGAAGTGACAGGAATGTTGGTGATAATCAGGAAGAGCAAAGAATAATCAAAAGCAAAGAACATAAATTAGGGATCAGAAATACAACTGATAGCAGTGCTACTGTTTCAAAACAGGCTGACCTGGAGAAACCAATATTTACACATTGTAGAGTCTTCTGCAGAGAGGATTGGAGGTCTTTCTGATTTTCTGGTGAGATTATATTGTTTTAATGAGGATGAGCTAATGAATAGTGGCTAAGGAATATTTTTCCCTGATCAGCATTAACAAAATCCATTTATAGCTTTACTAGACAAATCAATCCATTTGACTGCACGTCACGTACTCTGTCTTCTGAGTGCCTGTGTTATATTGGTTGTACACCACCCTTTAGGAGATCTAATAAACAGCCATAACACATGGCACAAGAACCTCCCTTTGGGTAAGATTTGTTTGAAACATCTGTTCTTGCCATAAATTCTTGTCTTAGGTTAGGGTGTCATCTTGGATCACTTTCAAGCTCTAGTTATTTTGTGGATGTGTAGATACTTATTTTCTACTCAAATCAAGGATCTAATAAAAGACAGAAAGAACTGGTTCAGTATATATATGATTAACGTAATCCAGTCTAAAGGGAGGGTAGAGATTGTTGCACATTAATGCGTTGGGGTAGGACATTGATGATGGTGGGAAGCCTTCTGTATCTAAGCCCTGTTTAATTAATGGGATCCAGAATGTTAAATTTAACCATAGGACTTATTTTTGGTAACAAGCAGGAAAAGAAGACTAAGGCCTGAATATTGTTTATTTTAATACTCATTATAGGGATAAAGTCAGGCTGTAAATCTATGACCTGTGCCCTGATTTGTAGAAACTGGAAAACCTTTACTCTTAAATAGGAAGGAGAAAGAAAGCATAGCTGAAATAACATCTATGATCTTTTTCCTGGCAAATTTTAGTCTTCAAGCGTTCTTTTGCAGTTTTTGTGGTCACTATTGATTGATATAAATAAGAGCAGCCCTGGGACTCCCCTGAGCAGCTCTATTTAGTGCTGGTTTGCTTTAACAAGCAACAGTCCCACAAAGAAACAGCTCTTAGTAAAACAACATTCAGAGGAGTAAAGGACTTCAAAGCACCTTTTTGTTGGTGTGTGCTTAATGACTTCATGTGAGTTCTGTACAGATGAGGGATTTCACAGTTACATGCTCTGAGTTGCCAGCTCTCCTGATTTTATCACAAGTCTTAAGACAGTTTATTTGGGTTTTTGTCTATGGGGTTTTTTTACGTGTTGGTTTTTTTTTGTATTTTCTCCTTAACATCTTAGCTCCTGAGTATAGTGACTAGAGAAACATTTAATCTTTCACAAAATAAAACTCATGATTGGAGAGAAGAAAAATTAAATATTGCTTCTGCATAGCTTCATGTCTTAAAAAGAAGATAAATAAAACAGTAGTGTGTATTATTTTTTACCCATCTTCCTACTGTAAACTAATAACATGCTTCCTGAGGCCTGACTTGTGATTTCTAAATGTTGTAAGTTGGCAGTAATACTGAATTAATATCTGCAGCCTTTAGCTGATATGCCTCAGTTTAATTTTCAATTTACTATCAAAAGCATTATCTTGTTTTTATTGGTAGATGAGTACCTCTTATTGCTCAAATTTCTTTGCATATAGGAACTCCTAGTAAGCATCCACTCAGTGTAAAATATCATTATGCTATTTTGATAGCTTCTTTTATCTATGAACATCAAAAATAACTTCAATTCCTGCATCTGCTTAACTCATCTCTATTTCCCTTGACAGATGGTTCACTGCAAAATGTGTGGTTTCCTTCTTGGGCTGCTGTTTATGAAAATACATAGTCTAGCCTAGTTTTTATAATACCTAGGGAAATTTGTAAAACTTAAAAGTAAATTTTATTACTTCAGATTCTTTCATGGTTAAAAGGCACTAGGAGGCCTGGCTGGTACTCTTTAATAGCAGCACTGGAGATCTGAGAGTATCAGCTCTCAAGTGTACGGATAAGTTTCAAATAGGAAATGTTAAGGTTTGAGTATCAAAATGGGAGATTTTCCTGTCTGTTTATAAACATGTCTGTAAGTGCTGATCTAGCCAGAATGCCCTTCCACCCAAAGGAGAAATCACCTTCAGGGAGGCGAGTGCCTACCATGGATGCCTTCTGGAGTTAAACCAGCTTCCCTAGATTCAAGCCAAGCATCACCCACACAGCAAGCCTGAGGGAGCCCATAGGCAAAAATAGAAAGGTTAGAGGTAAACACAAAGCTGTCCATGCACATGGATGTGAAAAAAAACTTCAGATGATTTGCAGCTTAGTTCAGCTGTGTGTGGTCTGTGTGCATGTTTCTAGTTAATAACAGTAACATGACAGATGATAGGAAGAACATTTAGAAGATACCTGAATGTTTTACAGATGTGTCCAAATGTTTGTAGACACAAATTGCAATTGAGATATGAGTCGAAAGTCAACATTTCCTACACTAGCCTTTGGCTGTTGTTGCACAGCATGAGGCTGCTTGAATCTAGCCTTACTAAGTGGAATTTTCACATTCCCTTTTGACCTCAGGAGGGATGCTGAGGACTGGCTTCTATACGTGATCTCTTTTTTAGAACATGGCTGTTCTCTTACAGAGTGGACATACAAAAATAAAAGTACATTCAGAGCATGGACCTATGATGCAGGTCCAAGGTGCCATAAGTGGAGATTGTTTTAGAGTCAAGGTTTCCCTGCTCATGAGTGGCTTAGCTCTGAGCGTACAATCCTCCTCAACAGTCATGCTTTCTCAGAAAACAGGGATCAAGTATCGCTTATAGGCTACAGTGCCTAGAAAGAGGTTTCCCAGATTGCATCACAGCCTCACAAGGACACCCAGTGAATGCTCTAGCTATCAACATACCTCCAGTTTTACTTTTTTTTTTTTTAATCTTTATTACACCAAATTTCAATATTACCCTAAGCTTTAAAATGCACCAAACAAGATGTCATGTGTAACATGTAAGAGCATCAGCACTGTGAAAGCCAATTATTAACCAAGTCTTTTTTTTAGGTAGTGCATGGATGAATGATACAACCTATTTTACCCCAGTTTTCATCAATGTACCTTCACTGAAGAGTCTGTGTATAGTTCTTTGCTGTTAGTTGAAATGGTTGACTACCCTTCCAGTCTTGATCTTACAAAATCCTTTCAATTAAAATTGTGTCTATGAATAATCCACCTGCTATATAGGGCTATATAGTGTTGGGTATGTGCCAATATTCTTGGCCACACAAACCTCACTGGAGTAGAGCCAAGATATACAGATTGCAATTCATCTTAACTGGGGTGTCTGCATCTACTAAACTGTTTGTCTAAGCATCCTTTATAGACCATACTGACCCAACAACAACAGCAGAGCTTAGGGCTATACTCCTCCATGGCTAATTGTCTAAGAGATGAGAGAGTTTCAAGTTCATTCTTTTTATGGAACAGGAATAATTGAAATGCATATCTCTCTCAAATTGGGTGAGCACTGATATTATTCACATAAGAGGAGTGGAGCCTTTTTTAGACATATCCATCTTAGAAAAAAAAAAACAGTTATGAAACCACAGTGTAGGATAGATGCTACATGAAGCCTGAGATCAAGAACCTGGCTACCTCTACTCAGCATTTGTAGTATTTTCTGCCAGCTTCATAGTCAACTTCATCAGCAGCAGTCTGTCATCTCAAGTCTTCTCAAGTGGCTTGCTCATGTCATACAGGTGATGGCTATGAAATCTAAATGCCATCATGCCAAAAGAGAAGGTAGGTCTTAGCCCAGCATTGCAATATCCAAGTTTCCTGTGTTGGTCATACCTGAATCAAACAGTCAACACTAGAACAGTGTATTTTGGCTTTTATAGAGGTCCATGTTTCATTATGCTTTGTATTCTGATCTTTCAATTGTCTGTTTCTACCTACACATCTTTTGTCATGTCTAGCTGAAATGAAGAGCAATACACCAGTATTTACACAATAGCTTTTTCCAATTCCTACCACCCATAGGGTCTAGCAGATCTCTGGAAATTGACCTGTCATGGATCACAGAAACACAAATTATCACAGAGAATATTTTGATTAAGCCAATAATAAAAGAAGCAGAAGGTGGGTTTTTTGGATGGACTTATGATGTATATTCCTGGGAAAAGAACATCATTTAACGTATTAACTTTGGGGCAATGTAGCAAGGCGTTGCTTTTTGACTGAAACAGCTTTCTGCTTGAAACACAGAGTAATATTTGATGACAAATTATTGTTTCAAAAGTGTCCAAATGAACAACTATAGCAAAGAAAGGAAGTTTAGAATGCACAGATATTTATTTTTTTTTTCAAACTGGCATAGATAAACAGATAACTGTTCTTGTATTTTCTTTATTGGAATTTGTGTTTAGCTTATTTTCCTAAGGAAATGGGTATTATGTGATAATGTTCTCTGTGTGGGTTGGTCTTACTCTCCATCAAATACAGCATCAAATAACTTCTGAACTCACAGACAGTTTTAAAATTATTTTTAAGAGGATGGGAATATGAAAAATAGCAACGTTATTGTGTCCTAAGAAATGGTAGTTAGGTAAAGGAGAATCATCAAAGTTAGAGTACCCAGCTGGGAAAAAAGCAGGGAGAAGTCAGCCGTTATATCCTGTCTGACAGTAGCCAATTGATCAGTGAATATGTGTGTCCCAGCCAGCCCATCAACACACACTATGCAAGATATATCTGTCTCTACCTGTTGAAAGGTCATATGTGATGGGGAAACTAGAGTTGTTCTGAAGGAGAGAAATACATGAAATACAGGGCAAAAATCTGCAGGAAATAGCATCAAGCTAGATTGTATTGTTTGTTACTGTATTTCATATTTTAGCATTGTTTTAAGTATCTTGGTATTTATTAGGGAAACAAATATTACACAATGTGGTGATAATATTATAAAACCATAATTTTCTTTAACAGGTCAATTATAATATTGATGAAAACCCAGAAAAAAAAATAGAGGAGTTATTCAGGAATTATGTGAACAGGATTGGCTACAGGTCTTTTCAGTGCAGTTTGATTTCGGTATAGTGCCAATAACACAAGAGAATGAACAATCCTTTTCATTTCCAGTCTAAGTATAATCTAGACTGAAGAGTACTATTAAACACAATTGCTGAAATATGAGGAGTTCCCCTCCTTACCCTCCTGGAGCATCATTATTTTACAATTTGAACACATGACTTCAAGGAACTGGAATCTATTTATTCTTTACAAGCCAATGGCATAAATAATTTGATAGTTACTCTGATACATTCATTTTCTTTTTGACTTGAAATATATTTAAATATTATTCCAAAATAGACCAATCTAATTCGTCACTAGCAGGAACATTCCTCCATTAATGTCTTTTCACATAATGCTGACATGTAGATTTGCTGGTTCTTGAGTGGTGCCAGTCATCACTGCACAGGTAAGATCTTAACATATGTCCAGGTGGAATGTAAGAGATGCTTTGATTATGAAAATAGTGTCCTTTATCTTGTGTATTCATGCAATAGTTTAGGACACCTGGTGTTCATTTGTTCCAACACCCTGCTTAAAGCAGGGCCAACTTTACAATTGCAGAAAGTTAACCTTAATGCCTTTTAGATCCCCAGAAGAAGCATACAAAAATCAATTTTAAATAACAAAAGGAGAAGGATTTCTCCTTCTAGTATTTCAGAAGCTTAATGTTAGGCTATGAGTCATTCCTTGGAGGAGTTTCTCACTAAACAGATTATAGGAAAATCTAACCTGAATAGAATTCCAAGTCTAAAAAGTCAGCTCTTGCTATTTCTCGAGGGTGTAGTATTTCTGAATCACAGTTTCTCCAGTTGCCCCCACCTGAATATATCTCTGTGCACATTGTATAGCAAACAATACATACGTATATATTCCCAAAATCCTCAGTCACTCAGTCCTGACTTATAAACAGTTCGATCAAATATGGTCTTTCCATGGAAAATTTTTATGTGAATATTTTGTAAGCCTTGGAATTAATGCTTTTTGGCTTAGGTTTATTGATACCACATCACCTAGTGGTCTAATTTACAGGTCACTTATAAACTACAATGTGTATTCCATTGATATATGGCTGTACTTGTATTAGAAAATTATTATTATGTGCCCATACTTAATTGTGAAATACTAGGGACTATTCTTCATAAATCTGGCTATGGTAGACATTTACTACAATCTTGCTGTACAGATTAATAAAAAGGGGTTTTTATTTCTCTGAGTAAATAGTACTTCATTTGTACTGCTTATAAAATTATGTCTCATGTGACAGAATTTTCTTTCTCCAAACAGGCAAATGGTTTAACTATGGAATTATCTTCCTTGTTCTAATCTTGGATCTCAATATGTGGAAGAACCAAATATTTTACAAACCCCATGAATATGGTCAATATATCGGTCCTGGACAGAAGATCTACACAGTGAAGGACTCTGAAAGCTTGAAAGACCTTAATAGAACTAAGTTATCTTGGGAGTGGAGATCCAACAACACTAACCCATTGACCAACCGGACCTATGCTGAAGGAGACATGTTCTTGCACAGCAGATTCACAGGCTCTAGCCTTGATGTCAAATGTTTGGCTTTTATTCCAAGTTTGCTTGCTTTTGCTTTGTTTGGTTTCTTCATCTGGTTCTTTGGGCGATTTCAGAAAACTGACCAAGGCATGGAGAATTTAGACAAATCGTACACAAGGATGAAACGAAAATCACCATCAGATATGGGAATGACACGAGAAAATACACAGGTGCTGGTAGAAGAACCATTAAGTTTTCAAGAGCCACATCTTGTATCCATAAAATCAGACTTAAGTGAAATAGTTTTTAATTCTTCTCTCCTAACTTCTGAAAACTTGAACGCACAACTCAATGAACAAGATAGCCCTTTACAGCCCGTACCAGAGTCCTCTGTCCCTAAGAGTAATCCTGTGACATAGAAGCAAATACCCAGGAAATTCAATTTCAATAAGCAGTTACTATAAGATTTCTGTTTTACTTTTTGTAAGTTAAGATTTACATAGTATTTAGAATAAGAAACTCAACCTATACCAAAAGGTGCTCAGCATGCTTTTTCTAGGAAATTTTTGTTTTTATTTGTATTATAGTATGTGCCTACTGTATATCTAACATTCCTTTATAGATTGCTTCCCAAAATTGCACAAGCTATTTATTAATACATTACTGTAACTGTATAATAGTGTATTAGACAATTACTTGCAGGTACAAAATTATACCATGGTGGTGCCTTGGGACATTAAACTGTTTTTTAACTCAACACCAGATGTATAGAACAGTTCTTCTAATCTATTTTGCAAAGCTTTTTGTATATGGTTATTTCAAGTATAATTTTGTGTCTTGACAGATAAATATAGTTATTCCTAAAGAAGGGTTTAGGTTAGGATCATCACAACTTGACTTTGTTACAGTTTATTCATCTGTGAAGCCAGTGACTTTGATAACCAGAGAAGCATGTTGATTACCTTTTAATTTTTTCTGGCTAGCTGCCAGACAGAAATATAGATTCATTATATGGTCAACAGCAGAGTGATAATACAGCATCATGGGTCACTACTTGTGAAAATATGACTTTCAAGTAATAGCAATTAGGTGATAATGCCTAATTATATTTTTCCTAATTAAAGATAAACTGTTTTTTGATTAAAAGTTTTGCCCTTCACCTTTTAAAAACAAAGGTGAAAATACATGGTCAAAGTACCTCTTTCCATCATCACACCAAACCTGTACAACATCAAAGAGCCAATGGAGTAGTTACAGTAAAGGACACGCTGCCCATTAAATCCAGTACTTGTGCAGTTCAATGCAGCTGTGGTCTGGGCATACAGAATCACAGAACAGTAAGGGGTTGGAAGGGACCTCTAAAGATCATCTAATCAAACTGCCTTGACAGAGCAGGGTCACCCAGAGTCGATCACATAGGAACAAGTCCAGGTGGCTTTTGAAAGTTTCCAGAGATGGAGTTTCCACCACATCTCTGGGCAGCCTATTCCAGTGCTCTCTTACCCTCACAGTGAAGACATATTTTCTCATGTTGAGGTTGAACCTCCTGTTTTCCAGTTTGTGCCCATTGCTCCTGGTCCTGTCACTGGACACTACTGAGAAGAGCCTGGCCCCATCCTCCCGACACCTGCCCTTTAGATATTTATAAGCATTGATAAGATCCCCCCTTACTCTCCTCCAAGCTAAACAGACCTGGCTCTCTCAGCCTTCCCTCATATGGTAGGTGCTTCAGGACCTTAATCATCTTAGTGGCCCTGTGCTAGACTCTCTCCAGTAGTAGCTTTTCCTGCTTGAACCAGGAAGCCCAGAACTGGACACAGTACTCCATGTGAGGCCTCACCAGCACAGACTAGAGGGGAAGGAGAACCTCCATCCACCTCCTGGCCATGCTCTTCCTAATGCATCCCAGGATGCCATTGGCCTTCTTGGCCATGAAAGCACACTGTTGGCCCATGGTCATCCTGTTGTCCACTAGGACTCCCGTTCTTTTTCTCCAGTGCTGCCCTCCAACAAATTAGCCTCCAGTCTGCACTGATACATAGGGTTATTCTTTCTTAGATGCAGCACTTCACACTTGCTCTTATTGAATCTCATTAGATTCCTCCCTGCCTATCTCTCCAGCTTGTCTAGGTCACGCTGGATAGCAGCACAGTTTTCTGGTGTGTCAGCCACTCCTCCCAGTTTTGTATCATCAGCAAACTTGCCAAGAGTACATTCTATCCCTTTGTCCAGGTCATTGATCAATGTAGAGCTGGACCCAGTACTGACCCCTGGGGGATGCTACTAGCCCCAGGCATCCAGGTAGACTCTGCCCCATGACTCTCTGGGCTCTTTCCTCAGCTATACATGAAACATACATAGAAGCACACCACATACAGGCAGTCTAACTTCTCAAAATATTAAAGAAATGTTTATGTTTAAATTAAAATAGATTAATAATTTAATTTCCTTGCCGTTTTTTTTCCCTTCATTCATTATCCATGAATAAGTGTAACCTGGAAGCAGAAACATAGAGCATTTGGGTTATGCTTTTTGAAGGGGACTTTATAATGTGAATTCCTCTGCTGTATGATCAAACTATATGCACTAGAGAAACTACATATCTAAAACATCAGAAAGAGTCTGATTTGCCTCTAATTTAGTTCTATAAATTGTTGCTACAAGTTACAAATAATAAGTAATTTTTAAGTCTGAATTATTTCTCTGTAATTTAGTGGTGTTACTGTATTTTGTCTTTGTGACTTTTTTATCTCTGTTGTTTTGATCTATCTGCTTTTAAGTTTTCAGAATGCTGACTTTAGCATGCATAATAGAGTGATGCATTTATTAACTGTCACTTGAGAGCCAATTTTAATAAATATAATTCAACAATTGTTTATTATGAGGCAGGAACAAATTCTGTTAGTTTTGAAATTTTTTAAACTTTTTACCCATGCATTGTCCTATTTAAAATCATTAATATTTGTGACATTAAAAAAGACAGGCAGTTTCACTGTAATGTAAAAATCAAATATTTTGTTTATGAACCGTTTAATATTTCATCAAGGAAATTTCACTTTATAATCAGACTAAATTTTTATCCATTTAAAATTATGACTAAAAATAAATATATTAGCTTCTGCCGACAACAACCTATGAGTTTATTTAATTGACTTAAGATATAGGCAAAGATGAGCCATTAATTACTAATGGTAAAAGACTGAGATCGTGTTTGTACTATATAAGAGGTGACTATATTGATGTTTGACTTTGAAATAGCATTTGATTTCTTAAGTAATTACAGAAAAAGCTGATTAATTTTGCAGATACATGCTTCTCTCTATGTTTTGGACACTGAAAACCCAAGTAGTGATAATCTTCCATTAACTCATTTCTCCTTTTTGTGCATAGGAGTAGTTAAATCCATTAATATATAGGCAGAAAATGAAATAATTACTTGAGCCTTACATCCTGCATGATTACATGACTCTGAAAAAACTGTTATTAAGCAACTGATCCACAGCTAAAATAATTCTGTGACCTCACAGTGAGTTAATGCCTTTAAGGTCATTCTAAGCCTGCATGAAAGAGAAAAGCATCAAGTAATCCTAGATTTTGTGTATTTAAATTAATGGTCAAACAGAGAGACTGTTTATATTGGTCAAGTAAAGAGACTGTTTATGTCATGAATTCATAAGAAGTTAAAAGATTTAGTGTAGCCACTCACCATGGTCAACTCAAAGAATTTAATTAAAGGAGGAAGGCCTCCTCAGTCATGTAGGAGGCTCATTTGTAAACACAGACACAGATGGGAGATGAGAGGAGTATTGCCCCTTTCCACTTCCAGTGTTAAATTGGAGAAGCCTGAGTTAGGTGGCTAGGCTTACCCTAAGCTCCTTCAAAAACAGGCAGAGACCTGGAAGCTGAATAGCCTAAAAGTGATCCAGTACCTAATTTAGTCATTTTTCTCTGCTTTAGCAAGTAGTACAACTCAGCAGAAATGGTTTTATGGGGTGAAATTGTTTGTGCTGAGAACTCAGTGCCCACAGTTTGTGCATTTCGGGGTTTTACTTCCATTTAGCTCTTGTCTGGTCCTTATAAACTGAGTGTATGATAGTGGCTGGAGTATGTTTTGGACAAATCTCCTTCATGTGCAGGGATCACACAGTTTTAATTAGGGGAGAGTAAGTGGGGACAATCTAAACTGCATTCCTGAACTAAGCTACTAATGCAGAGTCATCCTCAGTCTTAGAATCATAGAATGTTTTGGGTTAGACTGACCAACAGAGAGGGACTGGTTGAGGGTGTGAAGGTAGGAGGCACCCTTGGCTGTAGTGACCATGAGATGGTTGAGTTTAGAATTGCAGGCAGCAGGCACAGGGCCACAAGCAGGATTGCTACCCTGGACTTCAGAAAGGCCAACCTTGG